>JAOTNS010003558.1:0-20906 GCA_028476615.1 Culter alburnus
CTGCCCTCTTGCTCCGACCTGGAGGGCCTCTGTCCATTGTGTCTAGCCCATGGAGACCTCCTGTTCCATCGTGTCCACCCTGGAGACACCTGTCCATCGGCTCCGTACTGGAGACCTACGTCCCTAGTGCCCGCCCACCCGGGAGACTTCTATCCAGTAGATGCACACTTTTGCCCAACTTATCATGAAAGTGACAGTTGCCCTTGCAGTAGCATCGCGGCCCTGGTTCCATTCTCATTGTACCGTCAGCTGCAGATGCCAATGCTACCAGCAGATGGCAGCTCATCTATTATTGTCTATGCTGATGTTATTCAAGAATCCATTCCAGAACCCAATGCTCATATTCGTTTATTGCTCCACCATGGAGATCCTGACCGTGTGCTCCACCCACCCGGAGACCTATGTCCCTCGGCGTCACCGGGAATACTGTACCTCGATGCTCTGCCCTGGAGCCTCCTGTCCATCGTGATTCATCCTGGAGAGCCTACTGTCCCTCGTGCTCAGCTCGGGACCTCCTGTAAATCATACTGGCCCTGGAGACCTACTGTGCCCTAGTGCCCGGCCGGAGACTCGTCCCTAGTGCTCTCCCTGGAGCGTCTCTGCAATAGTGTCCATCGCGCTACGAGGGACAGTAGGTCTCCCAGGATGGAGCACGATGACAGAGGTCTCCTGTCCACCTACTGCCCTACGTGCTAGTCCTGGAGGACCTCCTGCCCCCGTGCTCGCACGGAGACTCCTGACAGTGTGCTCCACCCACCTGGAGACGTATACCAGTAGCCGCACACTTAGCCCACTTTCAATCATGAAAGTGACAGTGCACTTGTGCAGTCGCCTCGCGGTGCACCTGCGTTCCCATTTCTCTTTACCTGTCAGCTGCGATGCCATTATGTACCAGCAGATGGCCAGCCTCATCTATTATTGTCTATGCTGACTGTTATTTCCAGACTCCATTTCCCAGAACCACTGCATTATAGTTATTGCTCCACCTGGAGACCTCTGACCAGTGTGCTCACCCACCCTGGAGACCTACTGTCCCTCGTGCTTAACCAGAGACTACTGTCCCTCGTGCTATGCCCTGGAGACCTCTGTCATCGTGCTCATCCTGGAGGACCTACTGTCCTCGTGCTCCGCCCTGGAGACCTCCTGTCCATCATGCTCTGACCCTGGAGACTACTGTCCCTCGTGCTATCGCCCTGGAGACCTCCTGTCCCTCGTGCTCCTCCCTGGAGACCTGTCTCCTGTCCATGTGTCCCTCGTGCTCGAGGGACAGTAGGTCTCCAGGATGGAGCACGATGGACAGGAGGTCTCCTGTCCACCTACTGTCCCTCGTGCTCCGTCCTGGAGACCTCCTGTCCATCGTGCTCCGCCCTGGAGACCTCCTGACCGTGTGCTCCACCCACCCTGGAGACCTTCTATCCAGTAGCCGCACACTTTCGCCCTTCATTCTGAAAGTGACAGTGCCCTTTGCAGTCGCATCGCGGTGCCCCTGCGTTCCATTCTCTTTTACCTGTCAGCTGCAGATGCCATTATGTACCAGCAGATGGCAGCCTCATCTATTATTCTATGCTGACTGTTATTTCCAGACTCCATTTCCCAGAACCACTGCTCATTATTAGTTTATGCTCACCCTGGAGACCTCCTGACCAGTGTGCTCCACCACCTGGAGACACTGGACCATGGAGAATTACTGTACCTCGGGATCTGCCCTGGAGACCTCTGTCAAGCGTGCTGCTCATCCTGGAGACCTATGTCCCTCGGTCAGGCTCGGAGGAACTCCTGTCCATGGGCTCCGCCCTGGAGACCTATGTCCTCGTGCTCGCCCTGGGAGACTACTGTACCGCGTGCTCCTCCCTCGAGACTGGTCCATCGTGCTACGTCCTGGAGAAATTTACGCCCTCTTGCTCCGCCTATGGAGAACGCCTGCCACTGTGCTTCACCCCGGAGACCTCCTGTCCACGTGGCTCGCCCTGGAGACATCATGCCATCGTGCTCCGATGGAGACTCCGTCCGGCGTGCTCGGCTGGAGGACTACGTCCCTCGGGCTCCGCACTGGAGACCTAAGGTCAATCGTGCTCCGCCCTGGAGGGACTACTGTCCCTGTGATCCTCCCGTGAGACCTCATGCCATCGTGCTGGCTCCGTCTGGAGACTGTACTTCCCGCTTGCTCGCCCTGGAGACCTCCTGTCCCACCAGTGCTGCACCGGAGACCTTCCTGTACATCAGGCTCCACCCTGGAGGACCTCCTGTCCATCGTGATACATGGAGGGACACGACTGTCCATGTGCTCCACCTGGAGACCTCTGTCCATCGTGCTCCGCCCTGGGAGACCTCTGACCATGTGCTCCAACCCACCCTGGAGACTTACTGGCCCTCGTGCTTTATCCAGTGGAGACCCTCCTGACAGTGGGCTCCGCCCACCCTGGAGACCTTTACCGTAGCCTGCACACTTAGCCACTTTACATCATGAAATGACAGTGACCCTTTGCCAGTCGCATCGCGGTGCTCCTCGTTCCCATTTCTCTTACCGTCAGCTGCAGATGAAATTAGGTACCAGCAGAATGGCAGCCTTCATCTATTCTTGTCTATGCTGATTGTTTTTCCAGACCCATTTCCTAGAACCCACGCTCATTATTAGTTATTGCTCCACCTGGAGACCTCGCCAGTGTGCTCCACCCACCCTGGAGACTCTGTCCCTCGTGCGTCACCATGGAGAACTATGTCCCTCGTCTCTGCCCTGGAGACCCTCGTCCATCGTCGGCTCCATCCCTGGAGACCTACTTCCCTCGTGCCCGCCCTGGAGACCTCATGCCATCGTGCTTCGCCCTGGAGACTTACTGTCCCTCGTGCTCGACCCTGGAGACATCCTGTCCCCTCGGGCTCCTCCATGGAGACCTCCGGCCATCGTGCTCCGTCCGAGACTTACTGTCCATCTTGCCCCGACTGGAGACCTCATGTCATGTGCTTACACGGAGACTCCTGTCAACGTGGGACGCAGGGACAGTAGGTTTACAGGTGGAGCACGAGGACAGGAGGTATCCTGTCCATAGTGTCACTCGTGATCCGAGGGACAGTAGGTCTCCGGAGAACGATGGACAGGAGGTTTCCTGTCTCAGCGTGTACCTCGTGATCGAGGGCAGTAGGTTACAGGATGGAGCACGCTGGCAAAGGGGGCTCTGTCCATCGGGTCCCTCGTGCTACGAGGGACAGTAGGTCTCCAAGGATTTTTTGTTTCGAGCACGATGGACAGGAGGTCTACTGTCCACTACTGCCGCGTGCTCCGCCCTGGAGACTCATGACCAGCGTGCTCCACCACCCTGGAGACATACTGTCCGCGTGCTACCCTGGAGCTCCTCCTGACCAGTGTGCTGCCGCACCCCACACCCCACCCCCCCCTGGCGACTTCTATACAGTAGCCTGCAACACTTTGCCCCTTTCATCAGGATGAAATGACAGTGACCTTTGCAGTCGCATTCGCGGTGACCCTGCGTTCCCTTATCTTTAGCTGTCAGATGCAGTGCTATGGTCCCAGCAGAGGGCAGCTCATCTATTTATTGTCTATGCTGGACTGTTATTTCCAGAATCCATTTCAAGAACCCACTGCTCATTTATTAGTTATGCGCCACACTGGATGACCTCTGAACCGTGTTGATCCACCACCCTGGAGACATACTGTCCCTCGTCGCTGCACCCTGGGAGATCTACTGTCCCCGTGCTTGCATGGAGAACTACTGTCCATCGTGCTCAATCATGGAGACCTACTGTCCTCGTGCTCCCCGGAGGAACTCTTGTCCCTCGTGCCTCCCTGGAGACTCCTGTCCCGCGTGCTCCTACCGGGACCTCCTGTCAATCGTGATCGTCCTGGAGGAATACGGACATCTTGATCCGCCCTGGAGACCTCCTGTCACACGTGGCTTAACCCGGAGGACTCCTGTCCATCGTGCTCCGCCCTGGGACTCGTCCATCGTGCCTCCGCCTGGAGACCTGACTGTCCTTCGTGGCGTCGGAGAACTACGTCCATCGTGGCTAGCCATGGAGACGCTCTTGTCATCGTGCTCAGCCCTGGAGATCCTGTCACTCGTGCTCCTCCCTGGAGAAATCCTGGCCAGCGTGACTCCGTCCTGGAGATTACTGTACCTCTTGCCCGCCCTGGAGACCTCCTGTCCACGTGCTTCAACCCCCGGAGACCCCTGTCCATAGTGCTCATCAATGAGAACATCTTTGTCCATCGTGCTCCGCCTGGAGACCCGTCCGTGGCTCCGTTCCTGGAGACCTATGTCATCGCGCTCCGCCTGGAGACCTCCGCTGTCCATCGTGCTCCCGCCCTGGACGATGCGCTCCTGTCCCTCGTGATCCCCCTGGAGGACCTCCTGCCATAGTGCTCGTCCTGGAGACTTAAACTGTCCCTCTCTGCTCCGCCCTGGAGGACCTCTGTCCACGTGCTTCACCCCGGAGACTCCGTCCATCATGCTCCACCTGAGACCTCCTGGCCATCTTGCTCCACCCTGGAGACTCTGTCCATCCGTGCTGCCCGCACTGAGGAACTCCTGACAGTGTGATCACCCACCCTGGGACACTGTCCATCGTGCGGACCCTGGAGACTCCTGACCTAGTGTGCTCGCCCACCCTGGAGACCTTCTATCCCGTAGCTGCAAACTCGCCCCTGTCATCATGCAAAGTGACAGGTGGCCCTTTGAAGTCGCATGCGGTGCCCCTGAGGCCCATTTCTCTTTTTACCTGTCAGCGGCAGTGCCATTATTGTACCAGCAGATGGCAGCATATCTATTATGTCATGCTGATGTATTTACAGATCCATTGCCTAGAACTTCATGATCATTATGGTTATTGCTCCACAGGAGGACCTCTGACCAGTGTGCTCCACCACTGGGAACTAAGGTCCCCGATGCTCTGCCTGGAGACCTCCTGTCCACGTGCTACATCCTGGAGACAAATACCTGTCCCTCGTGCTCAGCCCTGAGAGACATCCTGTCCATAGTGAATCCGCCTGGATACTACTGTCCCTCTGGCTCTGCACTGGAGAACTCTGTCCTTGTGCTCCTAAATGGAGGCCTACTGCCATCGTGATCCGTCCTGGAGACTTACTGTCCCTCTTGCTCAGCATGGAGGACGCCTGTCACTTGCTGCACCCCGGAGACTCCTGCATAGTGCTCCGCCAGGGAGACCTCATGTCCATCGTGGCTCCGCTGGAGACTCATGTACGTAGTGCTCCGTCCTGGAGACTTACTGGTCCCTCGTGCTCCGCACTGGAGACCTACTGTCCATCGTGCTCCGCCCTGGAGACCTCCTGTCCATCGTGCTCCACCTGGAGACCTCCTGTCCATCGTTCTCCATCCTGGAGACTTACCCTGTCCCTCTTGCTCCCGCTTCCTGGAGACCTCCTGTCCATCATGCTCGCCCTGGAAGACCTAATGTCCATCGTGCTCCACCTGGAGACCTCCTGCCATTGTGCTCGGCCCTGGAGACCTCTGACCAGTGTGCTCCACCCACCCTGGAGACCTACTGTCCCTCGTGCTTTACCCTGGAGACCTCCGGACCAGGGGGCTCCGCCCACACTGGAGACCTTCTATCCAGTAGCCTGCACACTTTCGCCCTTTCACATGAAAGTACAGTGCCCTTTGCAGTGCATCGCAGTGCCCCTGCGTGCCATTTCTTTTACCTGTCAGCTGCAGATTGCCATTATGTACAGCAGATGGCAGCCCATCTATTATGTCTATGCGGACTGTTATTTTCCAGACTCCATTCCCAGAAACCACTGCTCATTATTAGTTTATTGCAGGACTATTCAGTTGTCTTAATTTGAGGGCCGGATCATCAAACCGAAAAAGTGGAGGGTTGTGGTGACGCATTACACTTTCAATAATGAGCTAAAATATACCTTAAAAGTATTGTATTTACTTAGAAACGTGAAACCCAACAATATGCAGATATAAGACCATAAGTAAAAACTTAATGATTTACAGATTTGTACAACTATTTGAATTATGCAAATATATGAATTATACAAGCTCAAAGTTATTGGTAAGAATTGTTTTTTATAATTATCATATTATTATAGGCTTAAATTAAGATATTCTGACAGTGAGATTGACTGGTAACCACAGGTAAAACCGTACTGGCTACTCACTACCACTGTCAAATGATTGACACTTGGCTGTGCAGCGTAGCTCAAACTAGTGAATCAACTCAACAACAGTGCTATTTGTTCTCTTGATATGCGGTCTGTTTGTTTCACTGAGCGAGAAACCTCTTCAGATGATTCAGTGACAGAGCGGTCCGAGCGATTTTCTTCTCTATACTCTATGCGGGATATCAATCATTATCCTGATTCCCTCCCAGGCTGTTTAGAATTTCCTTGTGACATTTTAGCCTCAATTTTTGATTAAGGCCATATACTTTAGTTTGACTTTTTGATTTCTCTTTGAAAGCTTTTTTCTTCTTAATTAATAGTTGTTTAAATTTCTTTTATAGACAAGGTTTGTTATTAGGATATATTTTATACGTTTTTGTAGGTCACAAAATTCAAAACAACCCTGAAGGCACTTAATACTCTCTTCACACCAAATCTTTAACAGTCCCTGTTATTTAAAGCCTGAGTTGTGTTCAGTTCATCGTCCGGTGTCGTCTACGTTACGTGGTTGTGTTTCTCCTCATGATTCTCCTGTGTATTGTGTGGATTATTAGATTAAAGACTGTTCTTTGAGTTATTCCTGATCGTGCGCTTCACTACAGCCACCGTCGCTGACACTAACAGTGAATGTTAATCTTCTCTAACTAATTTAACCAGTAATTTATCACATGGTACCAGAACAGACACAACTGAAGCCATAAAAACACATTTAAAACTCACCATCCAGACGCCACAAACAGAGCAAAACTAACTTGAGGAACATTTTCTTCATCGGTTCACTGAAAAGCCCACGATAGTGACTCTTAAATGTCTGAAAACCCTCAGATTGATCTGAAACACACTGAACTGTGATATTATGGTTGGTGTGAATCCTCCCCCATCCTCAGTTAGTTTCCGCTCACACATCCGTCTGCTTTAACGTCACGAAAATCAACAAGTTTTTGCTGATCTTACATTTTCAAATGAATTCTGGGCCTGAATGAAAACTAATAGCAGAAGAGTGAAATATTGGACTAGATATCTGAATCTACTGGTGTGTTATTTAGTGCTGTGAGCTGTCAATCATATTTGAACTCTGTAAATTAGGGTATTTCTAACATCTCGTCTAATCTCTTGTCTATATAGGCCTTATTACTGAAAAAAAAAAATGAAATGCGCATATGTGACCTGCACGTACAAAGTACATGTGATTACAAAAATCCAGCGGTGTACACACGTATTCTGATGACAAAATTCACATCACGTGCACTGTTCAGTGACCCTCGTGAACGCATAAAAAGTGAAGTACATTTTGAGCTGAAAGATGTTTAGTGTGGAGTGGAAGATTGTGATCTTCTTTTTATCAGGAGAGAAAATTAAGAAACACTTCAGCCTCAAACTGCTGACGCACACAGAGACGACAAACATCCAGCAGAAGCTGTTTATCCACCGACAGATCAAACCAGACACACTGATGCTTGAACAGATAAAATAAAAGAGAAAAACATCACAGGGTTCCTTAAACTCAACCTGCTAATAATCTCATCATTATCTATAGGTCTCAGATGATTGGTTCCTGCTGTATTAGTAGCCAATGAGCTTGTGTGCTTAATCTTTAAATATTGAGTTAGCATTTGCTTAGCAGCGCAGCATGCTTCAGAAATCATCTAAGATAAGTATATGGGTTTTTATACTATATCACTGTGCGTTTTAGTGTAGTCTGCTCAATTCTGTCACATCCACAGTCTGTTTAATGCTTAAAGAGAATTACTAAGCATATTAGCAGCTAGCGCATATGCATGTTGCTGAACTTTAAATGGAAACAGGTTCGCTTTTGTATTCACATTCTAACGAAGCTACAGCACGTGTTTTGTACAGCAGCAGCAGCAGCAGTATGGATAACAAATTCAGATAGCAATAGAGCGAATATCAGCAATAGAATGCAGCAGACGTTGCGGTGCGTACCGCGTTCAGGCCTAAAGTTACCTGTTGTTATTGACTGAGATGAGTTTGTGTCGGCTAATGAGTTGATCATGCAATGTGAATATTATGATTAAAATGCAAAATATTTTCATCTTATTTACATAGGAATTACGTGAGCAGCTATGTTTGGATTTTATTGGGCATATACTTGTTCATACTACAGGATGAACAGCG
The DNA here is from genome assembly GCA_028476615.1 of Culter alburnus. Taxonomy (NCBI): domain Eukaryota; kingdom Metazoa; phylum Chordata; class Actinopteri; order Cypriniformes; family Xenocyprididae; genus Culter; species Culter alburnus. The sequence goes on from JAOTNS010003558.1 coordinate 8,282, forward strand.
ATGTTGCAAGGTCGGTATGTTACCGTCATCTAATTAATAGATTTCACATAGATTGATATTTATCATTTCTACTTATCTTAGAGTGTGCCGAGGCAGGTCCATGTATTCTTCAAATGACAGTTGATGCTTAATATGTATTTGTGTTATAATCTCTATAGTATAATCTGTGTTTGCGCTCTGGATAACATTAGGTGTTTTCAATGCAGTGTGTTGCAGCGACAGGCAGTGTGGCTGAATTATGGACACGATTTGTTGATCTGAGCGATGATTAAAGCACCCTCACTAATTTCTGGATTCTGGAACCGGGCTGGGCTTCATGTCTAAACATAAACCTTTTCTTTTAATCTACGAAACACCGACTATGCTTATTTGTCTTAGAAGGGTATTTACAGTCTGCAGCAATACGTATTTTATACAGCAGCAAGCATCACTGCAACTCAGCATAGAGGACATGAGAACGCATTCAACCAGGGCTCACTTAATTTGCTCAACTTCAACAACACTTCAAGGCTGATGTTTAATGTACCTACATGTGTTTCGGGCTGGGTCAGCTGATGCATGTTAGAGTCATGCTCATTAATTTTCCATTCATCCGAATGAGTTTACTTTTAAAGGTGTATTCAGGGTTTGACATGACATTCAATCGATGCTACATCATTGTACTATTTGCTCAGGTGGTCGTAGAGGGTTACTTACCTCTGTAAGCCTGCAACATTTTACCATTTGTTTGCCACATTTCCACACATAATGCACATTCTAATTGGTAGATATAGATATAGGCCACTAGAGTTAAGCCATTTGGTGTGGTAGCCCAGGCACACATAGTCTAATAGGCCACTAGAGCAAAGCCTTACGGCCCAAAATTACTTGGTTGTGGCAAAAAAAAAGGGCCAGGCACACATAGATAACATGTAGATAGATAGCAAGATTCTGCATTTTTAATAGATTAAAAAATAAATTGAAAGACTTTGAGCATAAACCTCAATAGTGTGGATAACCACATGATGGTATGGATGACTACAAAAGGCTTCATTAGAGATTTAATTTAATCTTTAGAGGAACAAGGCAAGGATGCCCCTCTCAGCAGTGTTATTTGCATTGTCTCTCAAACCTCTAGCACAAAAAATAAGACCAAATTTGTTCTCTCTACTCTAATATCTCTCTACGCAGATGATATTTTACTGTATTTTTCAGATTTCGGCACAATCCAAAACATACTAGAAACATTTAACTGTTTTGGGAAATTTTCTGGATTCAGGATCAATTGGTCCAAATCATCTCTTCTACCATTAAATAAAAAAGCTCAGAGTATCTAGATACCATCAGTTATCCCAATCATGAATCTGATAACTGAGGGATATTAATACAGCATAAATTATCATAAATTATGATAAAGTTTTTCAAAATCTTAAAGGTTGAGCAGCTGGATCCAAACCCAGGATGAGGATTAACTTAAGATAAATCATTAAAATGTTACTTTCAATAAAAATTCATCAGTTTAACATTTGCACTTAAAAACTATACAATTGTCTGGATGTTAAATACTTTAAAACACCTAAAATTACAAACTTTTGTTCAGCTGAATCACAACAGAGGCAGGAGCGCGGCGCAGTCTTATGACGTATAGATATAGATATAGATATCTCACTGATTCTTGAGATAAGAGACAAAAAAGTTAATCAAGTTTTAAAAGTTAGTTTTTATTATTGAATAACATATTATAAAACTGATATATTTGTAGACAAAGGTCTCAGCTAATGAACATGTAAGGGAACAGGTTTTTTCTGAAAATGTTTTCTTCTAAAAATGTACATTTATTCACTTCAGAACTTAATTTGTGTCAACTCCGTCAGACACATTAAAAAGATGCTATTTTAATTTGATCCTCAACAACAGTGTAAAATACACATGACAAATATACAGCAGTAGTAGTAAAGTGAGATCTGTGTGTCTCTGAGAGAAATATGAACAATAAAGCCTTACAAATAAGAGTTTTACAAATCTGACACTGAAGAGAAGCTCAAATAATCATCAGTATTTATTATGACAAAACACACTTGAAGAATCTTTAAAGTTCAGCTTCTGCTTCAGATTTAAGCACTTCCTGAAAAGATGAACATGTAAGCCATAAATGAATCAATCTCACCAATTAATATATGCTGAATCAGTCATCATCAATCATGTACCTGATGTGTGAATATGTGCTTGATCTCCTTCAGCTCTTCTGGATCTGATGTCATAAACCACAAGAATGACAGTAGCCACGCCCACCAGAGCAGAGAGGACCAATCGGATCACAGCTTCAGTAGGACCACAACAGTGGACTGAGGAATAAAAACATCAAAGTGAGATCAGATCAGTCAATAACGCTAATATCATCAGCGCTGCCGTACCTGAACATGTGTGACAGAGTTGAGTGATGTTCAGATGTTGAGTCTGGTGGCTGATGGGATTGTTCAGCACACAGCTGTAGGTTTTTTATCCTGATATTCCACCTCCAGAGGTAGAGAGAGACTGATGCTGAGATCAGACGCACTGATGCTGGACAATGAACTGTTTCCTTTGTACCAGGAGAGAGTCACATGACTCACATTCACCACTGAACACACCAATGAACATGATGATGATGATGATGATGATGAAGAACATTGAGAAGTTACTGCTGATGACAGGAACAGGCAGACGAGCTGAAAACATGAGAGAATAAAGAGAAATGAGGATGAATGAAGAGATTCAAGAAACATCCAGAGGAACCAAGATGATCAAAAGTAGAGCATTTAAAACTATTGAATACAAAGTTAAATATAAACCTGCTGTTCATGTGAAAGTCAGAGAATTAGTCATTTGAACTCATTAGTCATGATAAGATACTTCTTTAGATCTAGCTGTAATAAATAAAACATATGAAACTGATATTTAACTCACCGTAGACAGTGAGACGAATAACCGAAAAACTGCTGAAATGGACACATACATATTCTCCAGCATGTTTCATTGTGGTGTTTGTGATGGTCAGAGATCCAGTTTGATTGTCCATCTTCAGTCTGTCTCTGAATCTCCCATCAAGAACATCATCATATACAGCGATTCTGTCGACCCGTTTATTGATTTCAGCTATTAAAGTGTTTTCATCTCCAAATCTCCAATGAATCACATCATCATCCTTTATTTCAGTAAGATCAGAGTTTAGAGTGACTGAATCTCCCTCCGTCACTGACACTGAAACAGGGTTTGTCACAGATAAACAGATTATAATGGTTTATTAAATTAAATAGTTTAACATTTAAATTTGAAATAAACAATATCATAAAACAGCAAAAAGAAACAAAATTGTGTATGAATTCATTGAAATTTTGTCATTAAAAACAGGTGAAAACATTTTTGAACTCACCAATGACAGCGAGATAGAAATAAACTCTCTTATTGTTGGTCTGTAGTTCATAATATCCAGCGTGTTTCATTGTGGTGTTTGTGATGGTCAGAGATCCAGTTTGATTGTCCATCTTCAGTCTGTCTCTGAATCTCCCATCAAGAACATCATCATCTACAGTGAATCTGTCGGCCCGTTTAATGATTACAGCTATTAAAGTTTTTCCAAACCTCCACTGAATCTGATCATCGTCCTTCATTTCAGTAAGAGTAGAGTTTAGAGTGACTGAATCTCCCTCTATAAATGATAATTCAACAGTCGCTTCAAACACACACATGGAGAACAAACAGAAACAGGTTCAACACAGATTAAGACACTCATTTATGAAAGTAAATAGTTTGAAACTTAAATTTGAATGAATATCATCATTAAACAACACAAGCAAAATTGAGTTTGGATTATTAATTGTATATTTGTGCTGATTAAAACATAAAACAAGTAAAACTGATATTTAACTCACCACTGACAATGAGATGGAAATCATCACTCATATAGTTGATCTGTAGTTTATAACGTCCAGCATGTTTCATTGTGGTGTTTGTGATGGTCAGAGATCCAGTTTGATTGTCCAGCTTCAGTCTGTCTCTGAATCTCCCATCAAGAACATCATCATATACAGCGATTCTGTCAACCCGTTTATTGATTTCAGCTATTAAAGTGTTTTCATATCCAAACTTCCACTGAATCACATCATCATCCTTTATTTCAGTAAGAGAAGAGTTTAGAGTGACTGAATCTCTCTCCATCACTGACACTTTCTTCTCTTCAGCTCCAAACACTCCTGAAGAACAGAGTTTTTCATAGATTAAAGCTTTAAAATCACTTGATGTTGGTTTGATGAAGCTTCACTGAAATACTTTTAATCATTTAAATGTGACGTGAATAATATTCTGCAGCAGCACAAAGACAAAAGATGATGAATGAAAAGAGAAATAGATTTATATATGGATCAATAACTAAAAAAAGACACTTTTAATGTTTAATGTCACACTAAAACTAATGCTGTTGAGTATCTGAGCTTCATATTTATATTATTTTATTGAATCAATCCATAATAACGTACTCGGTTACTAACGTAACCTCGGTTCCCTGAGATACGGAACGAGTACTGCGTATGGGGAAAAGTCTCCCTTTTTCCCCGTCACTGAAGCCTTTTTCAATAACGCAGTGTAACTGCACCGTCATTGGTTCACTCATAGACAAGTTGTTGAACCAATGGCGGCGCGGCATAGCTGCGTGGCCTATGGCGAGAAAGTGCGCGAACTTTCCCGCCGAAATGGGCGGGGTAAAGGGCTATATAAGCAGGCGTTTCGCCATAGGATTTCAGTGCCAATCGACTGAAGCGACGACTCTGAAGCCGCAGCCTCGTGGCACGGCATGTAACGCAGTACTCGTTCCGTATCTCAGGGAACCGAGGTTACGTTAGTAACCGAGTACGTTCCCTTTCGATACTTCACTCGTACTGCGTATGGGGAACGAATTCAACCGCGCCGTGCCACGGCAGGGAACGACATAACTTGTTTTGGACACCTGGGAGGGGACCAAGAAAACAAGTAAGAAGGCAAAGCCGCCGTATCCCTTGTTACATTACAAAGGAAATGATTCCTGTAACGGCGTGAGGCGGAACTCGCAAGAGGCCGCCCAATCACACTGAAAGAACCCGAGCTTGCAAAGTCGGGACATCAAGATGATAGAACCTGACAAAAGTGGACAGCGAAGACCAGCCGGCCGCCTCACAGATGTCTTTAATGGAAACTCCGTTGGACCAAGCCCATGAGGAAGCCATTCCCCTAGTGGAATGGGCTCTAACTCCTATGGGGCATTCAGCACCCAGAGAGGAGTAACACAGGTTAATGGCGTCGACTATCCAACGTGAGAGACGCTGTTTTGAGACCGGAGACCCTTTGGTGCGGCCACCAAAACAAACAAAGAGCTGATCCGACTGCCTGAAAGGCTGTGATCGCTCCACATAGGTCCTCAATGCCCTGACAGGGCAGAGTAACTCTAGCTCTTGTTCATCCGTAGAGGGAGGAAGAGCAGAAAGCGAAAAATGACCTGTGCTCTAAACGGGGTTGAGAGCACCTTGGGAACGTAGCCATGCCTGGGTTTCAGAACGACCTTAGAGTCATTAGGTCCGAATTCAAGGCATGCAGGGCTCACAGAGAGGGCCTGCAAATCGCCAACACGCTTGACCGATGCTAGCGCAAGTAGCAGAGCGGTTTTCAGCGTCAGGGGCCTGAGGTCAGCTAAACGCAGCGGCTCAAAGGTGTTACCTTTTAGGGCCCTGAGGACCAGAGAAAGGTCCCAAGTGGGAACGGTGAGGGGACGAGGTGGATTTAATCGCCTAGAACCCCTTAAAAAATGGACCACAAGGCCGTTTCGACCCACTGATTGGCCAGCAATAGGAGCATGGAACGCTGCGATGGCTGCTACATAAACTTTGAGCGTTGAAGGGGTGCGCCCCATATCCAAATGCTCTTGGAGGAAAGACAGTATGAAGGATATGTCACTCTCCACAGGGTCTATGTTGCGTGAGGAACACCAATCAACAAAGACCGACCATTTTTGGGCGTAGAGGCGTCTCGTGGACGGGGCTCTTGCCTGAGAAATGGTATTTAGAACGTCCCCGGGGAGGTTAGCCGGCTCCCATCGAGGGACCAGAGGTGCAGAGCCCAGAGCTCTGGCTGTGGGTGCCAGATCGTCCTGTTTGCCTGAGAGAGGAGATCCCGTCTCAGGGGAATTGGCCAAGGGGCTCTCATGGAGAGCTTGAACAGCTCCGAGGACCAAACCTGGCTCCTCCAGAGCGGGGCCACCAGAATGACTCTGTGTTGGTCTTCTCTGATGCGCCTGATGACCTGGGGGATCAGTGCGATCGGAGGAAAAGCATAAAGGAGCGTGCTGGGCCATGCGTGAGCCAGAGCATCGACTTCCTTTGAGAAAAATGTTGGGCAGTGAGAGTTGTCTTCTGAGGCGAAGAGGTCTACCTCTGCTTTCCCGAAGAACTCCCAAATCGTGAGAACCGTCTGGGGGTGGAGCATCCACTCGTCTGAGGGGATGTTGCTCCGTGACAACATGTCCGCGCCCAGATTGGTCTTGCCAGGAATATGAGTCGCTCTGAGCGACTGAAGTCTCCAACCCGAGTTGGAGGCGTCCGTTGAGAGCACCGTCCTTCGTGAGACCGCCTGCAGGGGTACTCCAAGACTGAACCAGGCAGGGTTCAACCAAGGTTTCAGGGCTAGAAGACAGGCCCAATTGACCTTGATAGGCGGCCGTGCCGCCAGGCGTTTGGAGGAACCCGGAACTTCAACCAGTACTGAAGAGGCCGCATCCGAAGAAGGCCGAGCTGCAGCACCGGGGAGGCGGAAGCCATCAGCCCTAGCAACCTCTGGAAAAGCTTCAGAGAGAGATAGGCTTTGTTCTTGACTGAGGCCGCGAGCTGCTGAATCGCCAGAGCACGTTCCGGCGAGACTACTGCCGTCATACGGACTCGTCGAAGACTGCCCCCAGAAACGAAATTTGCTGGCTGGGGCACAGCGAGCTCTTGGCTAAGTTGACCCTGAGGCCCAGACATTGTAGATGGCTGAGGAGCACGGATCTGTGGTGTTCCAGCTCGGCTCGCGAACGGGCTAGAATGAGCCAGTCGTCGAGATAATTTAGAACCCGGATTCCCATTTGTCTCAGAGGGGAAAGCGCCGCGTTCATGCACTTGGTGAAAGTGCGAGGAGCCAGAGACAGCCCGAAGGGCAGGACCGTATATTGGTACGCCACCCCCTCGAATGCGAATCTCAAGAATCGTCTGTGATGGGGGGCTATCTGGATGTGAAAATACGCATCCTTCAGGTCCAGTGAGCAGAACCAGTCCTCGGGGCAAATGTGCACAAGGATCTGCTTCAGTGTCAGCATTTTGAACTTCCGTCTCATGAGGGAACGATTCAAAAGTCTGAGATCTAGGATGGGTCTGAGACCGCCATCCTTCTTGGGGACCAGAAAGTAGCGGCTGTAAAAGCCTGACTCGCTCTCCGCAGGGGAAACTATTTCCACATCTCCCTTTCTTAGCAACGTCATAACTTCGGCTCGGAGGACGTGAGCGTCGTCCGGGTTCACTGAGGTTTGAAGCACCCCGCCGAAGCGAGGGGGCCGTCATGCAAATTGGAGCGAGTAGCCCTGAGTTACGATCCCCAGGATCCAGTCTGACACATCGGGGATGGCTTGCCAAGCCTCGGCCCGAGTGACAAGGGGTTGTATGACATCGGATGACAGGCCGCCGGTGAGGGGGCAGTACACCGAGAGAGGTGGAAGAGGAAATTTGCTCTCTTTTTGATGAAGTAAAATAGTGTTCGCCATGAAAACGGCGTTTTGAGTGGGCGCAACAGGTGTGGGCCCAGCTACAACATGAAGCATGTCTCCCACGCCCGGAATTAGACGAGGCGGAGGGGAAACTGCACGTAGGAGCTTTTGGGGTGGTCCGGTCGCAACGAGACAATCCCCCATCCTCTTCCTTTTTGAAATATCAGGACGTCTTCGGAGTCACCGGGTCCAGCACAATTTTGGGCCGGGGTCCCTGGCGTCTCGGGAAGGGGGGGCGCTTTGCAGGGCGCGAGCGCTGGCGGTGCTCCTTTGGTGGCGCTGCCTGGGCGGCGGGTGGAGTTGGCTTGTTCTGCTGAGCCGGCGCAGTCCTGGGGCAGCTGGAAGCAGAAGCAGAGCAGAGCGTTAAAGCCATCCACTGCTGGCCCAAAGAGACCGGAGGGTGAGACCGGAGCGTCCAGGAAGGCCGTCTTGTCCAGGTCCTTGATTTCCGTCAAGTTGAGCCACAGGTGGCGCTCCAAAACTACCAGGCTGGCCATTGAGCGGCCAATGGCCTGGGCCGTAGCCTTCGTGGCACGCAGGGCTAGGTCGGTGGCGCTGCGGAGGTCCTTGAAGGCCGGTGCGTCTATACCAGACTCATCCAGTGAGCGGAGGAGTTTGGCCTGGAAGACCTGGAATATGGCCATTGTATGGAGCGCGGAGGCAGCCTGGCCTGCTGAGGTGTAAGCCCGTCCAGCCAGGGTAGATGTGGTCCGGCAGGGCTTGGAGGGAAGGGCCCTCTTCGTCTTCCATCCCACAGCCGCGGGAGGGACAGAGGTGAGCTGCCACCGCTTCATCCAGGGGTGGCAAATGCTCGTATGCCTTCTCTTCGGCGCCGTCAACGGCGGTGAGGGCAGAGCGTTGCGTCGTGTGGAGGCGGGCGGAGTACGGAGCGTGCCACGACTTCGTCAGCTCCTTGTGGACCTCGGGGAAGAATGGAGCTGAGCGCTGGCGAGGCGCTTGGCGGCGGCCTGGCAGGAACCATTCGTCCAGGCGGCTGCAAGATGGCTCCTCTGGAGGGGCCCACTCGAGGTCCAGCTCTTCCACGGCTCTAGACAGGATGCGGAAAAGTTCGGCATCCATGCCTTGGCCGTGCTCAATGGGCTCCAAAGGGGGGGGGGAGCGGGATTTTCCGGCTCGCCAGCCCATCCTTCTGCTTCAGAGGCCGCGAGAGACATGGAGTCATCCTGTTCGTCGTCCGATCCTCCAAACGAGACGAGGTCACTTGCATCGGCAGAGGGACGCTGCTCGGGTCGGGAGAACAAGACGGGAGAATGTTCCCTTGGAGGAGAGGGCGAGGCACGCAGGGGCTGGGCCGGCGTGAGCTCACTCAACTCTGGGCGCTGGATCGCTCTACCCCGCTGTCTCTTCCTAGCCGGCTCGCGGGAGGAAGGAGATGGGAGGGCGCGAGCGGCGAGATCGCCCTCTGTGAAGAAGGCGACCCGCGAGCGCAGGGAACCGAGACTCATGCTCTCGCAGTGCGGGCATGAGGCTCCAGCAAGCGCGCCGTCAGCGTGGGACTTGACCAGGCAAGCGACGCACTCGCTGTGTCCATCGTCGTCGTGCAGAGGGGCTCTGCACGTGCCACATGAGTGGCGCGGCATTTCCATCAACGCCGCCACCATGATAACGGCGATTGGGGGGCTCTTTTTAGAGCGGCGAGGGCCGCGGAAGCTCTTACGGAGTGGTGAAAACCGCTGTTATGCTCTTTTAGAGCGGCAATAAGCCGCGGAGAAGCCCTCAAGAAGGCGCGCCGGATGGCGGCAGGAGACACGCTAGGAAGCGGCCGGAAGCGGGAAGCGGGAGGCGGCAACTCGAGGACGGCGCTGTGGGCTGCAGTCAGCGAGGGCGCCGCCGCTGTCTCCGACCGGCGAGTCCAGCTGAGTCTGCTGCGGGAGCCTCTTCTGACGGCGGCGAGAGCTTCTTCGAAGGCGGCGAGCTTCCTCGGCTTCAGGCGGAGATCAGCGAGGAGAAGTATAAGTAGTCGCTGAAGGAGAAAGCACTGAAATCCTATGGCGAAACGCCTGCTTAAATAGCCCTTAACCCCGCCCGTTTCAGCGGGAAAGTTCGCGCGCTTTCTCGCCATAGGCTGCGCAGCTATGCCGCGCCGTCATTGGTTCAACAACTTGTCTATGAGTGAACCAATGACGGTGCAGTTACACTGCGTTATTGAAAAAGGCTTCAGTGACGGGGAAAAAGGGAGACTTTTCCCCATACGCAGTACGAGTGAAGTATCGAAAGGGAACTGAGTTTAGAGCTGAATTCAAAATTGATCTGACAATAAAATCACAGTTCACAGTTTTTGGTAAAATTTTTTTTATTAAAGGTGCCCAAGAATGCTTTTTCACAAGATGTAATATAAGTCTAAGGTGTCTCCTGAATGTGTCTGTGAAGTTTCAGCTCAAAATACCCAATAGATTATTTTTAATTAATTTTTTTAACTGCCTATTTTGGGGCATCATTAACTATTTTGGCAGCGCGCCGCCCCTTTAAATCGTGTGCTCCCTGCCACAAGAGCTCTCGACTATATTACAGTGCATTTACAAAGTTCACACAGCTAATATAACCCTCAAATGGATCTTTACAAGATGTTCATCATGCATGCTGTATGCATGCTTCGAATTATGTGAGTAAAGTATTTATTTTGATGTTTACGTTTGATTCTGTATGAGTTTGAGGCTGTGATCCGTGGCTAACGGCTAATGCTACACTGTTGGAGAGATTTATAAAGAATGAAGTTGTGTTTATGAATTATACAGACTGCAAGTGTTTAAAAATGAAAATAGTGACGGCTCTTGTCTCCGTGAATACAGTAAGAAACGATGGTAACTTTAACCACATTTAACAGTACATTAGCAACATGCTAACGAAACATTTAGAAAGATAATTTACAAATATCACTAAAAATATCATGATATCATGGATCATGTCAGTTATTATTGCTCCATCTGCCATTTTTCGCTGTTGTTCTTGCTGGCTTACCTTGTCTGTGCACAGATCCAGACGTTAATACTGCCTTTCCTTGTCTAATGCCTTGAACATGGGCTGGCATATGCAAATATTGGGGTCATACATATTAATAAACCTTTAAAGGTGCCCTAGAATTAAAAATTTTATTTATCTTGGCATAGCTGAATAAGAAGAGTTCAGTAAATGGAAATGATATACAGTGAGTCTCAAACTCCATTGTTTCCTCCTTCTTGTGTAAATCTCATTTGTTTAAAAGACCTCTGAAGAACAGGCGAATCTCAACATAACACCGACTGCTACGTAACACAGCTGAATCATCAGACTAGGTAAGCAAGCAAGAACAATAGCGAAAAATGGCAGATGGAGCGATAATAACTGACATGATCCATGATAACATGATATTTTTAGTGATATTTGTAAATTGTCTTTCTGAATGTTTCGTTAGCATGTTGCTAATGTACTGTTAAATATGGTTAAAGTTACCATCGTTTATTACTGTATTCACGGAGACAAGAGCGGTCGCTATTTTCATATATAATTCATAAACACAACTTCATTCTTTATAAATCTCTCTAACAGTGTAGCATTAGCCGTTAGCCACGGAGCACTATCAAACTCATACAGAATCAAATACATCCAAATAAATACAATACTCACATGATCCGACACATGCATGCAGTATGCATGACGAACACTTTGTAAAGATCCATTTTGAGGGTTATATTAGCTGTGTGAACTTTGTTTATGCAATGTTTAAGGCAGTTGAGAGCTCGCGGGGCAGGGAGCATGAGCATTTAAAGGGGCCGCAACATGAATCGGCGCATTTCCTAATTATGCCCCAAAATAGGCAGTTAAAAAAATGAATTAAAAAATCTATGGGGTATTTTGAGCTGAAAACTTCACAGACACATTCAGGGGACACCTTAGACTTATATTACATCTTGTGAAAGAACGTTCGATGGCACCTTTAATTATTAGGCTTAAAGGGCATATTGCAGGTTAGAGCTTCAGTGATTCAATGTATAGAAAAATAATGTATGAAATAGATTTTCTTGAAAAAAAAAAAAACACGTATAAATACGCTAATTAGGCTTCTGGAGTCGTTTTTTTTGAGAAAATTTACTTCCACATCTGAAAAATGCCAAATCGAAGTGACGTAACTGAAGGGAGCGCGATCAATATAAACAATAGGAAAACAATGGATCGCAATGACAGTTTAGACGCTGAGGAAATTGTAAATGTTTATTCATACTCGTATAACAAACCACAGCCATATAGTTAGCGTGCTATGTGGTCAAGAGAGCAGGACAGGCCAGAATTAGACAGAACAACGATCTTTATTATTATTATCATGAATCAGGCAACAGCAAAGCTAGTATTGGTCATTTTGGAGTAACGTTATTGATTACTAATAACCAAAACTAGTAAACTTCCTTAATATCCGTCCACACTAACGTTATGTGATATAGAGGTTTCGCATCACGACTGATTTGGTAACGTTAGTTAGCAAATGTAAAAAAAAAAAAAAAAAAATAAAAAAACAAGACTTACGGTGCACCATAGAGAATACGAATCTGACGTCACGCCGCGTTGAGTTCTGGGTAACTTCTTTGTTTATACGCCATATTGACAGGATCGCACGGCCTTTCCGTCATTGAGTTTAGTGCAGTAATTTGTTTTTTGTCATGATTGTGAAAAATGTCACCATTGTATGTCATTAATGCTGCATCGATAATGGTGATAGTAACTCTGATAATCGTTCTGAGAGAAAACTGGACCATGAACAACGTTTTTTTGCCTTTTCTACCTGTAAAAACGCCAAGGGAAGCAGGTCGAGGAGATGACGAGAAGACGCCAGATGGCAAATCTTTTAGTAATGGC
>JAOTNS010003559.1:0-88961 GCA_028476615.1 Culter alburnus
AAAATGGACTAACCACTGGCTATGGAAACGGCTGAACTGTATGCACCATGTGTTCCTGTTACTAAACTTCGTAATTCCAAATACAATTGTTTCCGCTAGAGGACCACAGTTTATTAATTTCCCTGTCTGGAAACCTTCGCACTCACTCCTAGTTGTTCCGTCCCTTAACACTTGTAACCACTCCACAGTCAACGGGCGACGGAATTTGAAAATCCAGGAGATATCGGCCGCTTCCTCGTACCTTCTGCCATGACCCCCAGAACTCTTGGACACCAGTACTCTTTGTTGGGCTAGTATTCACAGAACTCCCTACGTCAACCAACTACAGGACTCACCCATCCAGTGCGACTCTATACCCCCCCACTGTTCCCCTGGGATGGGGACCCTGTCCACGTACCGCTGTGGATTACTGGTTTCGAGAGAGCGAGGAGGGTCCCGGGACTCTCACAACCACCAGCTGCAACGATCCCTGCGCAGACACGACTACACCGATCTTCGCCTTCCGACATGCACCCCTTCACCCCTCCCGAACAGAAGGTCTGGCTGTCAACACCGGAACATCAGGCTTCGTCTGCCCTGCAAGAAGCTGAGGGGTCCCAGGGTTCATTGGCCCAATTCAAGATCGCATCACGGGCAATCAACCCGGTCACGCTATCCCTCCAAGTCCCACCAGGTTACCAACATTCACCCCCACTTTCCACGTCTCTTTTATCAAACCTCACCACCCTTCTGTCCCTCTTCCACAGGGCCTGACGTGGCAGCCCACCGACCCGCCCCCTTCCACTCAGCCTGGAAAATACGGCACAGCATATGCGGTACACAAAGATCTTTGGACTTCCCGACCCGGTTGTGGTCAACTAGAGTACCTCAGGGACTGGGAGGCTAGGCCCTGAGGACGCTCCTGGGTCCCAAGCACGACATTCCTTCTCGTCCCAAACCTACTCCAAGACTTCCACATAACCACCCTGACAACCTTGCCCCGCGTGGAAGGATGACGGCCACCAGAGTCGGGTGTCCTCGGCCCTCGGAGCTAGGCTGTGGATGGTGTGGTACTGTCAACAGACAACGTCAGGCTCCACCATGCACCAATCACACTGCTCCCCAATCACCGGATACTATCACCGTCACCTGCAACATCATTATCCCCTTCCATCACCAACCATTATATAGACACTCACAACCCTGCACTCACTGTCCGGTTCTCGTTGAGAGCTACACTTAACCCGTATGCTTACCTCAGGACCGCCCTCTCCCTCGCTACTCGTACCTGTCTCCTTTGCTACCTGATCTCCCAGTTTGTTCCTCGCGGTGTGTGAGATGCCTCCTACGTCTCCTACGTTCTCCACTCCATCCGTTCCAAGTCTCCACCTCGCAATCACAAAAAGGGGGATCGAACTACACCAGACTTTACCATTGCTCATCTGCTTTACTCTGCTTACCATATCTGTCACTGGTTTCTCAATAAGACTACTTTACCGTTTGTACCTCTGTTCCGACCCCTCTGTGTCATACACCGGGCAGCATTGAACCCCAAACCGAATGACCACCTGTAGTGGGAAATCTACTCACCTTCTGATAAAACTTGATATATTTCACAATTTACAATAGTTGGAGGGGACTTGCATGTTTAAAAAGTTTGTTGTTTAGTGTTAGCTTATTCATTACCCTAGTGAAAAAAAAAGTATACTTATTATTTAAATATACCTTTTTCTATCAGTACACTGCAAATTACTAACACAAATGTACTATCATGTAAATATAAAAAGTATATTTTAGTATCAAGTTTCACAATGCACTTATAACACACTTAAAATAATTGTACTTTAGTATATGTTCTAAATTATATTTTAGAAAATCTACTTGAAGTGTAAGTTCAGTTGGAGTTTTTAAAAGTTTATTTATTTGCATTTTATAAAAATATATTGAGGTATATTTTCACAGTGTGCTGACATGATCATTGTACAATGCACTGAAAGTATATTTCAAAAATACATTATTTTAATTCCTGAAGTTTGTAGTTATTAATGGGGGTAATTTGAGTAAAGAATTTGAGTATAATTTACTTATTCATCCTTGCAAATTCATTATATTACTGTGCTATTTATTTCAGTATGACTATGCATACAAGCCCATTTAATATATGCCTTGTTAGCCTATACATTTTCCAAATATGGTTAAATGTTTATTAGTTTCACTGGCAGAATCAGTTGTACAATCGACACAACAAATCTATAATTAAACAACCACCATCAAGCACAGTAATGCGAAAAAATAATGTCGGTGGTTAACTTATCGGAATTCAAATGTCTCCTCAACTTGGTCTGTGGACCAATCATATTTTGTTTGCTCCACTGCCTTCCAGCCCACTCGATTGCTGAACGTCACGGTCCCGGGCGTCTTAATCCCCTCGCTCAGTCACCATTGAAGTATAATTTGCAATGTATATTTATTTCATAAACACTGAAAGCGCAATACATCCGCGCAATCTGGGGATTCTGACCAGTTTCATCAGTGACATCGCAGACTGACCGTGATGGCGACGACAACCTGCTATCATAATGGCCTCACGCGATCCTGCAAAGAACCCGGAGAAAAGTGCTGCTATTGGGAGTGAGTTGTAATTTCCTACCATTAACAAACTTTATTTTCTTTTCTTTAACAACCGGAGAGCGTATTTTCGCTTGATATCTCCTTTTTTGATTTTTTGTGTGGTGTTTATGGCACATTTTGTATGCAGCACTCAAAACATTCATAAGGGGATTGGTCAAATCGGTCCCGTATTCTGTACGAGATTAAGGTGTCATAAAGTGTTTTTTGCTTGACTATTACCGAAAACAATATCGACATGCCATTCTGATACGTTTTCCTTCGCCTAATCCGCATTTCTGTTCAAAAATAGTATTGGTTCATGTAGTAATTTAGACAGACTAATTGTACACGCGAATAAAGAGTTGAAACATGCTGTCTTATATCTTTGGTATATTCTGTCAACAGGATGCTGTTCTTCCTAGTCTCTGCGGTCATCATTGTGCCATCGACACAATAACTCATCAGAAAATTGAATATAATGTGTCATTTGTATTTGTGTATAGAGGTCACCATGGTCCAAAGTTTTTTTTTTTCCTTTAATGAAAAACATGGTAAGTTTGGCTGAATCTCAGTTTAAAATACAACTAATTGGATTTGTCCATGAAATATTCTCTTCATAGTGATGTTTTTTACATTTTATTTATTTTAATGGCCTTCAAAACAAATGCATTCAAACTTTGGAAAATGTTTTAAACTGTATTTAAATATTAGCCAACTGTATTGGTGTGAGATATGCAATTCAAAGTAGCAGTAGTCAACATTTGAAGTGCATCCAAAAGTTGACAACTTTGATGTAAAGGTTTTGAATCCGCTCAAATGTTGACTATATTTATCAAAGTATAGGAAACCAAAAGTTGTGTTATTACTCAAGTGTGTAATGTTTAATATTTGGAATAAGCCAAAGGTATGAGCATACAGCATATACTATTACCTGTAAAATATATATTCATTGTATATTGCTTGTGTTTTTTCTGAGCACTCTTAATTATTTTTGTAATGTACTTAAATCACAAATAAATGTAACTTATACACAAAGTGTACCTCATCACAGAAATAAGTATACTTATAATACCTAAGTATCCTTATACAGAAATTATACTTATAATACAGCGTATTTATAACAAAAACATATACTTTAACACAAATAAAGTATCTTATCACACAAATTAAGTACACTATTAATTATCACTAATCAATCTCGTATTAGGTCCCTACACAGACATATACTAAGAGTGGTACTAAGTATACTTGAGTTGTGTCAATTTAGCACACATAATATACTAAATATCTTAAAGTTGTATTTTAAATACTACTTAATTTCAACTTAATAATACTTAGTCACAAAATAGTTGTTTCAAAATAGCACACTTTTAAATGACCTCATCATTAACACACTTGAAATAACTAATAAGTAGTCTTGCTGCAAGTATACTTAGTTACTTTTTTTTCACTAGGGCTGATGTTAAAATTTATTAATTTAATTTTTACATTTTGATAATCTGACCTGTAAATGTTTGTTCCCCCAGGATACATTGCCAGTTTAGGGGTATCCATGAATTTTGAAAACAGAGTGCTTGGTTTTGGCAATTGCCTTTTAACAACATTATAGCCAATTTTTTAAAACATTTATTCTCCTCATAACTTGAGCAACATTTTTTATAAAAGTCTGTTGAACATAAATAATGCCTATTTTATGAAGTATTATCCTATTTATCATATTTAATATACAAATTTTAGGTCTATAATTGATCGACCTCTTTATACCAAACTTTGGGGCTGAAAAACTTGTTTTACACAATTACTGCATCCTTCTGTCCTCTGATTGATACTTCATACTTTTTCCAAGTAAAGTCTTTTGTACTCATAATCTTTAATATTTTTATAAAGTAAAATTTAAAATAACATTTCTGGACTGAAGCAACTTGGGTTTACTTGATTATTCATTGCAGCAATTTTAATGTTAAAACCTATTTTTACTGTTTTCATGTTAATGTAAATGTCATATTGAACACAGGCTTTTTGGGGAACATTTATTTGTCCATTTCCTCAATTTCATTGATTTTGTATCAGTATATAAACACTTTGTACATTATAAAACCCATTGTCTATGTGTAACGGTATACAAAGTATAACCTGCTAAATACTGTATAATTCCCACAAAATTGTTTCCATTTTATACGTTTTATGATACTGACTAAATGTGCGCTTCCCTTTAAGTGTTCGTGGTCACAGTATGACCTTAATTTCCCTGTCCTAACCCTCCTCTTTCCCTTTTGAAATGTGATTCGATGAAGAGGTAGGTTTTCTTTTGTCTCCCTTTAATTTATTTATCCTTATGTTAATTATATCTTTTATATCTTTATTTCCACCCATACTTATGTGTACAGTACTATTTTATCTATCCTTGGGATTTATTTTTGTTATTTTTACATTCTTGAGGTAATTTTCTGTCCTTTTATGTGAAAAGCACATGTAATGAGATGCAACCATACTTGTTTTATAGAGTGTTATAAGGGCCACTCGATCTGAAGGCTGCTATGGTCCCCTCTTTATACAGGTTATGTTTTTCTATCTATATTTTCCCTTATGTTCATGTTGTTCTCCGCCCTTTTAAAATGTGATTTCGATGGACGATAGTGTTATAAGGGCCACTCGATCTGAGGCGCGTTATGTCTCTGTTATACAGTAAAAACGATCCAGTGAATCTGCTGCCTGCTGTCCTGTTCCTGTTTCTCTCCATCCACACCAACGTAACCAACGCCGACCAAGTTTTAATACCCTGTCGCTGGCCGCACATCACGTGGGCATAATCGACCGCGCTGGAGTTACATATGGCAGTCCCCACAAAGATAGTGACACCAAACTTGTGTATTATATGAAATATGTAATACTATAAAAAAAAAATACATGCAAACTTATATATTATCTATATCTATATATATATATACACTCTTAAAACATGTGTTAAAACACACACCCGTGTGTCCCTATTAAGGAACACCATTTTGGTTACTTTTAACTCAACCATGTGTTATTTTTTTCTTATACGCAACCATAGTTTAAGCACAACTAATGTGTGTGCGAGAGAGAGAGTAAACAAACACTGGGTGTCCCCCAACACAACATGGTTAAACTATTCATCCACACATTGCTGCTACGGTCCACTTCCACATCCGTTACAGCAAGTTTTGTGCCTCTTTCATTCATCGGTGGATGACTTAACCACACGGTGTGTTAAGTATAATAACCAGGTTGCGTTTAAAACAACACAACCTGTGTTATATCTTACACACCGTGTGTCTAGTTAAGGGACACACATGTTGTGTTACGTTTTTTTTACCGTCAACCAGTGTGTTAGTTCTTCTTAACACAGGCAGTGGTTAAAATTTTACACACTATGTGTCATAAATCCACACAATTTGTGTCATAGATGTGCTATTTTTACCCGTTTTTTACAAAAATGAATGCAATACCACACTCTTAGAAAGGATGTGTGAAACTGACTCAAATGTTTCAATTCTACACATCAGTGTGTGAGTTTAGGGCACGCTTGTTTTAATTCTGACACATTCACTGAGGCAATTTTACACCTTAAATGTGTCAGGAAGGTGAACTGCTGTTAACAGCAGAATCGAAGGAGAAAATCACAATTTTTAAGCCATTGCTGCATAAATAAATTATGAGCTGAAGTGTCTTAGTATTTCCTTTATTTCACTATTTTATTTTTTTTCTGTTTTATGTGACTTTTTAGTAGCTTGTTTTCTAATGTGATCAGTTGAGCAGAATATTTGTTGCTTGTCAACCGTCGCTGAGGATTCACAGGCTTGTTCTTGAATGTCTGGTGTGCCGAAAGCAACATTTTTTTTTTTTTTTTTTTTTTTTAATCAAACAACTTTTTAGAAATACCTTTGAATTATATAGAAAAAAAAAAAACAGATCTTTCTGCTGTCATCAATATGTAACTCTAACTTCAGAGTTGGGCTCTAAATGAGTTCAAGACAAATAATGATTATGTAAAACAAAACATACACCATCTGATCATCTTTGCTTGCTGGCTGTTAACTCAGTTTACAGCAGCCCAAAAAAATCTAATATTTACAAAAGTCCAGGGTCAAGAGCCCAACTAACCAAACACTGATCCCTTATGGTAACTTAAAATTTGTGAACTTCTCCTTTGATTCCTGCTTGTTACCAGCAGATCACCTGCCTGACACAATGAATTTAAATCATTGACTCAGTGCAATGTGTCAAAATGCACCACAAGTCCATTCACTGATGACAAAGAGGCACAAACTTGGCTTAACGGCTTGCGGAGTGACATATCAGCAATGTTGAGTGGATGATAGTTTTAACACATTTTGTGTTTGGCACAGTGTTGGCTTCTCTCTCTCCCTGCTCCCTCTCGTCTCCTCTCTCGGACTCCGTGCCCTCTCGTCTCGGCCCTCTACAGATATCACCTAAATTTTGAACAAAAATGTGTTAAATAGCCATAAACAGAAAATGTGTTATAATTAACACATCCTTTTTGCGAATGTGTGTGTGTATGCATTCAAAATACATTTAAATAATATAAACACACTTCTAATAATATTATGTAGTATTGCATTTTTTTTGTTGACTCATATTTTAGTACATCTGGGTTTTAAAGCTCATAATTGCAATTCAATGACAATTGACAGATGAAAAGAGACTGTTCCCCAAAATCCTGTTCTGTCATATTTTTAACTTTACATTAACAGTAAAAATGTAAAGAAGTTTTAATTTTTACATTAAAAATGTTATGATAGAAGAATTGAGTTTCTTGAAAGTTTATCTACATTACCTTTAGAAAAATAATTAAAGATTTTCTGACAAAAAAGACTTTACTTGGAAAAGTTGATCTTATCATCAGAGGACAGAAGTAATGCAGCAGATTGTGTAAAACAGATTTTTTTCAGAAAATTTTGGTCAAATTGATCATTTATGGGCCCTAAATTATAAAAAGGTAATTTCATTTAAATCTGATACAGTAATATATAAACAGGCATTATACTTATTGTTTCAACATAATTTTTAACAAATAATTTTTAGTTTAATTTAGAGATAATAAATGTTTTAAAAATGGAGCTTGCCCATTTGCATTGAAAACAAGCATTGTATTTTCAGAATAATTTATAAACTCAAAGAGGCAACTGTCCTGGAGATAAAAACATTAACAATAAAAAATAAAGTCATGGTTTTTTTTGTTTTGTTTGTTTGTTTTTTTCATGACATGTTTATTTTATTCCTAATTAGATGAAAAATAGCAATAAGTTAATTTTCTGATTTCTCTTATGGTCTTGCCCTTTTTAGGGCCAGTATTTAATTTAACTGTGCTGAATGAACTTATATGAGTTTGCATTATAAATGAATTCATAAATATTGTTTTATCACTTATTTTTTATCAGAATGTGTTAGCAAAGATGTTTGTATGTTGTAAGAGAATAAAATGTTTAAAATAGTTTAAAATGTTGTAAAGGAACTGCCAAACAAGAATTCCAGTGTTGTTTGTTTTTTCACATGTTGAAAAAAAAAAAAAAAAAAAAAAGAAAGATCAAGTTGTCGTTATTATTTTGGTGCTAATAAGATGAAAAATAGCAATAATTAATTTTCTGATGTCTCTTTTTGGTCTTGCCAATTAAAGGGTTCACATTATATCTATTGTATGTAGCCTATTTTAAAATGGAAGAAACTTCATTTCCATTTTTTTAACATAAATGACACTGGATTTAATACTTTTCTTATATAACGCAAGACAGTTTATATATTTTATAGTTACTTAAGTGTCCAGTAAATGTTTTAATTTCTGACGCAACCCAAAATCGCTAGTGAATTGTTACCCAGCCAGTATTCGCCCTCGGTGGTCCCGTCAATCCTCTTTTAGTGATTCCACGCTGTATAGAAATTAATACTTCCGTCCATTTCGTCTCTGAATCACTGTGATGGGTTTATATAGAAGATATGATTCATAATGTATGTTATGATGTGTGTTAATGATCTAAAGTCAAATTCGTACCGTCCATCCTCCATTGTCTTCATCTTTCCCACTGAGATCATGTCACAGTAAACCCAGACAGGACCATCACCTTCTTGGATAGATGGATAAAATCCCATGATGTGTTGTCCTGCTTTATAAAGGTCAGAACAGTGACTGGCTTTGAATCCATCAGGACCGACACAACAACCCCGGTGAAAACAGAGAGCGAGCCGCAACAAATACCGTCATCTAGAGAGAGACACTGTGATCAAGATCCTCGTTTATAATGATCAAATCACACTGAATTACCAATGTGGAAAATATAAATACATTCATTATCTATGGTAAATGCTGAGAATAAAAGAGTAACTCACATTTTTCTGTTTGACGACTGAAGCTGAGATGTTCATATCACTGGATCTTGTGTTGTCAATCGCTGAGGTCCCTTTATTTAGAGCGTTTACAGTTTTCTCAACCCAACCTTTATCAGTAGAAACCACCTTTTAAAATCATCTGAATCATATTTTATTGTGCAATAATGTTGAAATGTCAACCGTGATGCAAGCATTCAGAAAATTAGCAGTTGGTCCATTTGACTGTTTTGCAATGTTCTTCAAATAATTGTCCAAAAACTAAGCCTGTGTTGTTTAATGTTTTGTTTTGATCGCCAACTAAAATTGGACTGTGGCAGTAAGGGGTGCAGGAGAAGACTGTTGACGTTTTCCTCACGGATCATTTTTCTGGGAATTTTTACATCAAAAAATCGTGTACATTATGACGCAACAGTGGAACCCAAAGACAAAACGAACCCAACAGGAAGATGACCTTATGAAAAAGAAGTCTCTTCAAATGTGCTTTTTGTATACTTCTTTTAAACTAAAAATAAGAAAGCATACTTTCAGTTTACTTTTTATATACTTCTGAGAAATATACCTAAAGGTGCACTTAAGGTACTTGACTTATACTGATAGAAAAGTCTCCCCCCGTTTTCACAGACAAAGCTTAAGCTAGTCCAAGATTAAAATGCTGATGCTTAAAAAAATGCTTAAAATGTTTGAGCTGTTTTAACTGAAAGAAACTTGCACTGACATAACTTAAAATAAGTCGTCATTGTTTTGTCTCAAGACACTCACCAGTATGTTATTTTCTAGTGAACATTATAAAAGCTTCTTAAATGCCCTAATTGAACTAAGGCTAATGCTGTCTTAGGCTAAGCCCTGTCCTGTGAAACCGGCCAATTTTGGCCTATACTTGGACTCAGTCTTTTGATCGATATATACTTAAAATTATATTTATAAAATAATACTATAAAAGTACATTGAATTATGATTCATAAGAAAACAGATATATTCCTAATTCTGAGTATCTGAATTTTTTGTGTAGGCTAGTCCACGTGGTAGTGTACTAGGAATTTACCTCAAATCTACTTCACTCTGTTCCTCGGCGTTGACTGACCTGTTTGTCTAAGTTCTGAATCCCATCCGGCATAGTCTTTGACAAAAATGTAATTTTCTTAGCTTTTTTTAATGAGACGTTACCCATATTTAAGTGTTTATAAAAAGGATTCATGAAGCTCGAATGAAATGTTTTAAAATGGAAAGAGTATTACAAGTATAAAATAATACCTCAAAAGGACATAGCAGTATACTTAAAGTGCAAAAATAATATAAAAAAGTAAACTATTAGTGTGATGTTTTATGCAACTAAGAAAACTTTACAAGTATACTTGCACTAAACTAGAGTTTATGAGAGTATATTTCAAAGTGTACTTTCATATACTAAAAATGTACTACTAGTATTAAAATAGTAAACTACTAGTATACGTATAAGTTCACTTGTAGTACAGATGCAGTACAAATGAGAGCTGTGAACTAGTTGTGTACTTACAGTTTACTACTGTTTACACTAGTACACTTAAAGGGTTAGTTCACCCAAAAATGAAAACATGTCTTTATTACTCACCTCATGTCTTTTCCACACCCGTTTAAGACCTTTGTTAATCTTCAGAACACAAATTAAGATATTTTTAATTAATCGATGGGCTCAGCGAGGCCTACGTAGACAGCAATGACATTTCCTCTCTCAAGATCAATAAATATCTTTAAATCAGTTCAGATATTTTAAATCAGTTCATGTGAGTTCAGTGGTTCTACTTTAATATTAAGGCAACGAGAATATTTTTGTGCACTAAAAAACAAAATAACGACTTTTCAACAATATAGTGATGGGCCGATTTCAAAACACTGCTTTGGAGCTTTACGATCGAATCAGAGACTCAGAGCGCCTATCAAACGGCTAAACTATTGAAATCACATGACTTTGGCGCTCCAGTCATCATCGGATTTCATCAAAAATCTTACTTTTGGTTCTGAAGATGAACGAAAGTCTTACGGGTGTGGAACGACATGAGGGAGAGTAATTAATGACAGAATTTTGATTTTTGGCTGAACTAACCCTTTAAACGTATACTTCAATTTGGCCAATTTAGTCCCAAACAGTATTGAATAGTACACTTACAAGTTTACCTACCTAGTACACATTGATTTATTTAGTATACTTACTATATAAAGTATACTTGAAAAATTACTTGAACATTACATAATATACTTGAAAAAATTAACTTAAAGTATACTTCTTTTTCATAAGGGCTGGCCCTAAAGAGGACAGAATCCTCACACATGTTGGTTTTTCCCATCATAGTTGCAAGTTTTTCCCATCACAGGCATCAGACGCGCGTCTCCCCAGCTAACAGAATTTGTTATAAGAACGTTCTCTAAATAGCAATGTTGGTTCTGGGAACATTAAAAACGTCCAGTTTTCTTGACTTTACAGGAACTTTTTTAAGGTATAAATGTTCCTTAAATGTTCTTTTCAACTAATTTTGATCTAAAATTCAACATTGTAGGAACGTTGATTTTGTACATTCCAAGAACATGAAATGTTTCAGTTTTCTTAATGTTAGAAATGTTATTTAAAGTTTATTGATGTCCCTGAAACATTCTTTCAATCATTCAACCCTGCTGTGAACAAACACTGAAAGAAAGAGAAATAAGAACACACAAACTAAACTTTCTTCAGCCAGCCTTAGATGATCTGAAGATAAAAGACATTAAATCTCTGAAGATCTGATTCAACAACTCCACAAACAGCATTACCAGCTTCACTTATTACTAACCAGACTGACTTATTTCTGTCACACATCTACAGAAGCTCTTATTGAGAATTAACAGATGTTGTTTAGATGTTGATGTGTTTAGATGTTGATGTGTTTAGTCAGAGGTCACCATAATGGAGATCGGTGTTTGTTTTAGTTGAGCTCTTGACCCTTGACGTTTGTTAAGTTATTAATCAGCAATTGCAGGTGTTTTCAGAAAACATTTCTGCATTGATAAAGCAGATCAATATGTCTGTTTTAATAACAGACAAATGACTGCATTAAAGTTGTTTAAACAACTGTTGCAAAATAGACAATACGTCATAAAATCTGATTTAAAATCAGGCTGTGAACGTATCCCTATGCCTTTAGGTTTGATATCTTTTGGTTAATAAAATTGCCAATCAAAATGCTAATCCGACCAGAACTAAATGTTTTTTTCTTCTTTTTTCGAAACAAACTACAAGTGTGAACGCACCCTAAAGTACTTTATTGGCATTGATGGTTCCATAAAGAACCTTTAACATCCTTGGACCTTCTGGTATTGCTTTAAAAAAAACTTTATTTTTGCAATCTTTATTTTTAAGTGTGTAGGCCTAAATGTTTAACTTAAAAAATGCTGATTTTATCCATTCTGCCTTTGCTTTTATGCTGGATCTCACCATATCATACAATCAGACAAGCAACAACCATAAAGGTTGGAAAAATCACATACTGTGCATCAGGTTTGTTATTATATGGACGCATCAGGCCTCATTATATAATGACGAGCAGAATCAACCCATCATATCAACAGAGGAATCTTTCTGGTTCAAAATAATTCATCTGATGAGATCAAACACATTTGACGTAATGCATATAGACAATCAATGCTGGAGTTTATTGGATTTATTTATGTTTAAGTAAATCAAAAGAACAAAACCAAAAGATATACATTGATTTACTTACAGCGAGGAAAGTAAAACCTTGAAGCTTTACATTTGTTATATGTTGAAAACAACAGCTGATAATTTGTTCCTGAAAACATTAATGTTTCTAAGACACACATTTGATCTTCATGCTGATGAATTTCATACAGACAGAGAAACTTTTCTTCCAGTGGTACCAAACATCTCCAATGGCATGATGTGTGTTGTCTCCCCACAAATACACACCGTTGGGGTTTGTATGGTGACATCCTACTGCGTACCAAAATGCCCCGAGAAACTGTTTGGCACAGTTCCCATCATAGGGGTCTTGGTCTTTGTCAAAGGTGGAGAACTTCTGACCATTATGGTAAGATAAAGAGTCGCCTGCAGAGAAGAAAAGCATCAATGAGGACATTAACATCATATTTAGATGAAGAACATTTCAGTGAAATTACAAAAACATTTGATAGTGTATGAACAAGTGCACTCAAGTGTGAAAGTATGAAAGTTTCCTACCTGCTCCTCCATCAGTGAACCCTGAAACATCCAGTTTATACCCCTCAGTTTCAGGACCCACAGAGAAGGACGAGTACAGAGCAAAACCTTTCCTTCCGGTGAAGTCCTCCAGATCCACTCTCAGCATGTACTTCCTGTTACGTGTCAGCTGGTACATGTTCTCCAGCCCTGTTCACACACACACATGAAGAACATGTTCATCCAAACACATGATCATCCACACAAACGGACACTCACTGTGAGATCTTACCCAGCCAGTATTCTCCTTCAGTGGACCCGAATCCTCTCTTGTACTGATTCCACGGCTGATAGAAATTAATACTGCCGTCCATTCTCCTCTGAATCACCTGTGATGGGTTTATATAGCAGATATGATTCATAATGTATGTTCTGATGTGTGTTTAATGATCTACAGTCACATTCATACCGTCCATCCTCCGTTGTCTTCATCTTTCCCACCTGAGATCATGTCACAGTGACTTTCCACTTTGGTTATTTTATGGTCAAAAAAAAAAAGAACGTTACAAAGAGGACATTTGGAACATTAACAGAACGTTCCCACACTGTCCTCTGTTGGTCATTTAATAACGTTCCTGATATGAGTTTAGGGGGGCGTTCTATTTTGGTTATTTTATTGTCATGAGAGAACGTTACAAAGAGGACATTTGGGAAGTTAACAGACTGTCCTATAGTAATAGTCCCCTTAACATTCCCAGAATGTCCTGAATGTTCCCTGAAGGTCCACCAAATAACGTTACCCAAACCTTAAATGAACTCCACATCGTGACCGTCTCTGAACGTTCTGAGAATGTTACTAGGTGACAGGTTATCCCGCTAGAAATTTTACTTTCCCAGAACATTCTCAGAACGTTCCCATGGTGTTAAGGATGTTGTCTGGTAACGTTCCCAGTACGTTCAGAGACGATCATGATGTGGAATACTTTTTCGCACAAAAAGTATTTTCATCGCCTTTAAGGTTGAACCACTGCAGTCACATGAACTGTTTCAAATATGTCTTTAGTAGCTTTCTGGGCATCTGAAAATGTAAATTAACTTGCTGACACTGCAGACCTCACTGAGCCATCAGATTTCATCAAAAGTATCTTAATTTGTGTTCTGAAGATGAACGAAGGTCTTACAGGTGTGGAACGACATGAGGGTGAGTAATTAATTACAGAATTTTCATTTTTGGGTGAACTAACCCTTTGAGTTCTAAGGTGGCACCAGCCCGATTTGGCAGCGCTGTGAGGACTGAAAGAAAAGCACTGAGCTTAAAGCTGCAGTCCGCAATTTTTCCTCTTTGTCGCCATCTCTTTGTTTGAAACCTGCAGTTGCAGTCATATGCGGAACAGTTATCTGTACGTGCGTTGTGCCTCGGCACAGCTCGTCTAATGCTTGCTGTCAGTCACCGCACCGGTGTGGATACTGAACTTCACAATCACAGATTCTACGTCTTGAAAGTATGACCAATATAAGAATTTTCACTGGAAAATATCATCTGAACAAATAAGTAACATGTCTGCCACTTTTGTTCTGACCAACTGAGGAAAAAAGCATTAGGCCTAAGTAGTAATATGCTGGTGCTTGTGTCAAAATGATTTATGGCTTTTTGATTTATGATGATTTATGACAGGTGTGACCTTTATTTGCCCTTCCGTTTCCGGACTGTGTTTATGACAGGAAGTGTGACCTTATGCCCTTCCGTTTCCGGACTTTGTTTATGGCAGGAAGTGTGACCATCTGTTTCTGGACTGTGTTTATGAGTGTCATATGTTTTTATGTTCAGGAAGCGGAATGGTGTTTATACAGGTGGTGGGCAATTTGAGGATTGCACTGGGTGTGAAATGGTGTGGGAATGTTCATACAGGCAGGGTGCAATTTGATGATTGACCGTTTTTGTCAGAATGTGCAGCATCCAGCCATAATGTCTGTGAATGAAACAATACAAACAAGATTAATAAATAAGAAGCACTGTTGTTAAATGAATCATATGAAAGTGTTTATATGAAACAGTATTAAAGAAAGCATATGAAATAGTGTTTATATGAAATAAGATGAAATAAACTGAAATTATTATTATTATTATTATTATTAAACCTTTTATTTAACCAGGAAATAAAACTCTTGAGATTTAAAATATCTTTTACAAGAGGACCAAGAGGCTGTACATTTAATTGAACATATAGCAAAATACAATAATTCACAGAAATACACAAAATCACTCAAAAACAATCAGACGACACAGAAGCTAGATCCTTTAAAATACCCTTAAAATCATTTAGTGATACAAACTCTTTTAAACGTAAAAGAAATAGAAATTATATGAAAAAAGTATTTTGAAAGCTTTGAGAAGTTTGTTTTCCAGCTTAATAAAGTACTGATGTTAAATAATGCAGTTGAAATATCTATTTTATGAATTAAGATAAAATAATATTTTTGATGCTTTAAGAGATTTTTAACTTTAAGAAAAGTATGATGATAAATGAAACATATAAAAAGGGTTTATATGAAACAGTACTAAAGCATATGAAATAGTGTTTATATGAAATGAGTTGAAATAGTATTAAGGCAACTTACTAGTTGAGTTGAGATGCATGCAGTCCATTTGCTAAACTGAAAATGAGTTTGTTTCCCGTATTGCTGTGGGCCGGTCCAACTCTGTCTACGGATGTGATTGGTTTGCAGGTGTCAAACTATTAAAAGTGAGTCAGGGTAGATATAACACCTCTTATGTTTTATTATTGAGGGATAAAAGCTAAATCTTTCTTCCTTCCTTCCTTCTTTCCCGACTCCATCCTGTCTGAGAGTCTTTTGTTCACACCTGAACCTCCTGTTTGGTAGGCACAGACATGTGTTTTCACACCTCAATGACTACAAATGTTGTAAGATCAATAGGTTGGACTTTTATTATAGACTCGAGGAAGTTGAAAGCGTCGCAACAGCACTTGTCCCAAGCAAATGGCCGTGAATTAATTTAGAAGGTTCCATATGTGGGGTTTAAGTGTGGAAACTTAGTAAAAATATCTCATCCTTCTAAAGATGAGAGTCTTATATGAGATGAGGAGAGCTCGCTGGTCTTAGGCTGCTATTTAATAGTTATTATTAGTCAATATTGTCTTTAGATGGTTTAAAAATACCAAAGCTGCACACGTTTTTCACTATTGGAATATATATGAATTGCAGCTTTATCTAAATTACACGTCAGATATATTATAGACATCGGTGAATTTAAATTAAGTACATGCTAAACGTGTTACTCAGTGGAATATGACAAAACGCGTGACTCCATACACAACATAGGGAACCTTTGATAAGATCCACGGAAATGACATCTATTCTATTTAATTATATTAAACTACACAGAAAAGTTTAAATTCGCTGTGCTATTACCATATGTCATCCCGGACTTGTAATCCGAAGTGTAAAATAATTCCACAACACGTTTAAAACGGTGGAGACAGTCAGGCGTCAAATCCTGAGTTCTTCTTTATTATAGCGCGATCAGAAGTTAAATAGCACCGGAGGTGTATGTGTGAAAGATTTGATAGCAACAGACAGACATGCTGACGCCGCTAGAGCTCATGCTGTTATTTTAGCGCACATGGTGACTATGGAGATGCACGATGTACTAGCGCCCTCTAGCGGCTACAGCTGGAAATGTGCACACTGTATCTAGGTTAAATAATTAATATATTATATATAAACATTCTCTCATGTTATTCATTTCGAGTCAAAACATGATATTTTAAAAACGAATTTTACATGTGTATGATTTACCATTATCTCTTAAAACATTTTATACAGAAAAACATAGTGAATCTTCTTACAAAAGGCATTGGACCAATGGAATCATAAGCACCGCCCCATTTTGACACATCAAAAGCTCTTTAAATAGCCTGGCCGGCGCGGCAGATTTGAGTTTTCCAAACGTATTCCTCATACTGGACAGGGATTACTTTACCAGAGACCAAACATGTCGAGAATTCATTTATTGTTTTAAAAAAGCAATGTCTGCTTAAAATTTCAGTAATTTAGTTTTTGTTGTGTTTTTATTTCCTTGAAATGTGAAATTACCGTAGCATCTCACGTCAGGGGTGTGGTATATATATATATATATATATACGGATATATTTATTATACATTGTGAATAATTTATAGTCTGTTTTCTTTAAATATTTATATCCAGCGATGGGTCTTTTCGGATGTTGTTTGATATTATCATGAGAAATTGGCTGTACCCCGATTTTATTAGCGATGCTGAATGATCGGATATAAATACTGTATTTTGCTATCATTTAAAATCGTGGGGTTGAATATATTTATTCATTGAATGATTGTGTTTTTACTACCTAAATTGTGGCGATGTATTTCCATAAAATGATATAAATCGTATCGGATTTGCTAAAGGATGTTTCAGTGTATACTATACTATTTGATGTTAATGACTATTTTACGGCTGGTCTGTTTTTCTTGGTGGTTAAAATGTAGCTATGTATTTAATTATAATCTGATATAAATTAATTTGTGATTGTTAAAGGCTGATTCACTGCAAACTGTACTATTTTTACGGCTGGTCTGTTTTTCTTGGTAGTTAAAATGTAGCTATGTGTTTTTATAATCAGGTATAAATTAAATTGTGTTTGCTAAAGGATGTTTCAGTGTATACTATACTATTTGATGTTAATGACTATTTTACGGCTGGTCTGTTTTTCTTGGGGGTTAAAATGTAGATATGTGTTTAATTATAATCTGGTATAAATTAATTTGTGATTGTTAAAGGCTGATTCACTGCAAACTGTACTATTTTTAAGGCTGGTCTGTTTTTCTTGGTAGTTAAAATGTAGCTATGTGTTTTTATAATCAGGTATAAATTAAATTGTGTTTGCTAAAGGATGTTTCAGTGTATACTATACTATTTGATGTTAATGACTATTTTACGACTGGTCTGTTTTTCTTGGTGGTTAAAATGTAGCTATGTATTTAATTATAATCTGATATAAATTAATTTGTGATTGTTAAAGGCTGATTCACTGCAAACTGTACTATTTTTAAGGCTGATCTGTTTTTCTTGGTAGTTAAAATGTAGCTATGTGTTTTTATAATCAGGTATAAATTAAATTGTGTTTGCTAAAGGATGTGTGTATATACTATTTGATGTTAATGACTATTCTGGTCTGTTTTCTTGGTAGTTAAATGTAGCTATGTGTTTTTATAATCAGGTATAAATTAAATTGTGTTTGCTAAAGGATGTTTCAGTGTATACTATACTATTTGATGTTAATGACTATTTTACGGCTGGTCTGTTTTTCTTGGGGGTTAAAATGTAGATATGTATTTAATTATAATCTGGTATAAAATGATTTGTGATTGTTAAAGGCTGATTCACTGCAAACCGTACTATTTTAATGACTAATTTGTATTTTTACGGATGGTCTGTATTTTTCATAATCTGGTATAAATAGATTGTGATTGTTAAAGGATTCACTGCTTACGGTTGATTTTGTGGCAAATGAATGAACTTGCATGTTTTTATCTACTAAACGTATGTTATTTGGAAAAGAGGTGAATTTTCTCCCAGGATGTTTTTATATGTTAAACCTTTGCTAATTATTGACACATGTGCAATGCTTATGTTATAGTAGGCTACGCGTCACTGAATACTAATGCTTTTGATATTTTAAGCACTATATATATATATATATATATATATATATATATATATATATAATAATATGTATATATGTTTGTACATAAATTATTTATTATGATATTAAATTTTCACAGCATAATTTAATTACTAATTTATACCCATTAAATTTCAGATTGTGCTATTCTTAATCAAAACGAATAATGATGAAGATTACAGCGATACATTTAAAGTTTATAGATGACTGTATTTACATGTTTTATCCACCGCGGGGCGCCAAACATTTGATATTAATTTTAATCATGTCATTGCTATTTGAAAAAGAATGTTTTATCCATTGATGTTTATATGATTCGACGCTTTTGATGTTGAAATCTGATTTACTATTTTCTAATTATCGCTACTCAGACACGATTTATTGTAATAGGTTTTTATTCTTCTAGATAACATTGAACTGGTCGCATTTGATTACATTGATTAATGTAAGTATAATTTTTTATACAATTTATATAAATTCTATTATATATAAATTATATATATTTATTCATGTATATATATATATATATATATATATATATTCAAATTTTTCATCTGTTTTCATTTCACAGTGGCTGCTGCACCAGACTCTACAGGTACAATAAATATATATATATATAAATATATATTTCCAGTCATATTGATAACAAAAACTGAATATTCATGTATTTACATTATGTCTCATTGATGTTATTTTGCAGTACCAGACAAGACGAACGTTACAGACGAAGGTAAATATAGAAACACTCTATTCATATTTTTGAATAAATAATGAATAAATAAAATAAATAACTTTTTTCATCTTTTATAGAATTGGTTCATATTGATGCACAACCAGAGTTTATCGACCTCACCCAGGCTGTGAATAATTCGGACGAGGGTAAAATAAAAACACCCTATTCATATTTTTGAATAAATAATGAATAAATAAAATAAATAACTTTTTTCATCTTTTATAGAATTGATTCATCTTGTCACACAACCGGGGTTTATTGACCTAACCCGGAACACGAATAATTCGGACGAAGGTAAAAATAGAAACACTCTATTCATATTTTTGAATAAATAATGAATAAATAAAATAAATAAAACTTTTTTCTTTTATAGAATTGTTTCATATTGATGCACAACCGGATTTTATCGACCTCACCCAGAACACAAATCATTCGGACGACCATGTTCACAGCCCCATCGAGATTGATAGGCTAAGAACTGAAACGCCCATTTCTACGACATTGCGAGCTGTGGACATAACCAGTAGCGACGTGATCGACCTCACTTTCAAGTGTAATGAACCTGCTGCTGGTGTGATAGATCTCACACTAGATTGTAATCTACCTCCTAGGAAAAGGAGAAAAATACTAGAATACAGACCAGCGAGGTCTCATCAAAGTCACCAGTGTTTTGACGGTAAGATGTGCATTTATTTTTAATCTTTTAAAATTAACATTCTAAGAAAATGTTATTTATTGGGACTTTTACAAATGTCACGCCTGACATGTTACTAATTATCACTATTTTATGTTTTTCTATTTCTTATTTTAAGCAGATAGCAGTATTGTTCGCACAGACGAAGTACCAGGACCTAGCAATAGGGGAATATCTCCAAGGCCTGTGAGAAAAATAGAAAATTGTACCCCCGAGCAGTCTCCTCAAAGTCCCCTGCTTTTTGATGGTAAGATGTGCTTTTATTTTTAATTTTTTTTTAAATTAACGTTCTAAGAAAATGTTATTTAATGGGACTGCTACAAATGTCACACCTCACATGTTACTAATTATCACTATTTTATGTTTTTCTATTTCTTATTTTAAGCATATAGCAGTATTGTTCGCACAGACGAAGTACCAGGACCTAGCAATAGGGGAATATCTCCAAGGCCTGTGAGAAAAATAGAAAATTGTACCCCCGAGCAGTCTCCTCAAAGTCCCCTGCTTTTTGATGGTAAGATGTGCTTTATTTTTAATCTTTTTAAAATTAACGTTCTAAGAAAAATGTTATGCTAATCAAATTATTTATTGGGACTGTTACAACATTATGCAACTTATGTTATGGATTATCTCTAATTGTAATTTGCTATTTCTTTTCCTATACAGATGACCATGACAGTCGTGTGAATGATTTGTCAGAGTGGAGTGAGTCACAGATAAATGCTTGGGATGGTGCATCTTGGACAAGCAGTCAATACGATGAAGCAACAGTGCGCGGGAGGCAGACGCCGTATCCTTTTCACAACCAGGCCGTGGTAGAAGTCGAAGAACATCCAGCGGAGCATATCCATAATGAAGTGACATCCGAAGACTGGAGATTTATTCTTACACTCATTAACAGATTGATTGTTCAGAATGATGAACTACGTGCCAGAGTAGATGTCTATGTTAACGATGTCCACACTCGAATAGATGCATTTGTTAATGAGATCCATAACCTATCACATCCAATTGTTCACGATGTCCGTGACAGAATGATAAGATTTTTTAACGATGTCTGTGACCGATTGGATGCTCAGGAAAATAGGATTCAGGAATTGAGTGGTATTGTATATAACCAGCATCATGCGCTAGAGACTGGCTTTCACGTTTTCCAATCAAGTGTAAATGAAAATTTTGTGCGCATCAATAACATATTAAATGAAGAGCTAAGAGAAAGAAGATTGATAGTAAATCTTCTCTGTGCTAGAAACAATGTTAGATGATGCAATGTGAATATCAAACCCGTTGTTGTAGTTACATGACAATATACATGGTGAATGTGTTAATTTTTTATTATTTTGACATGTCTGGATGAAATATTTTTCTTCATATTTTGTGAGATATTTCATTAATTAATTGTTAATATCGCTTATGGTCTATAATAAAAATTTATGTTGTGAATTCTTTCACACTGTAAGCGATATCTCATACATTTAAATGTTAATATACCATTGATCTAAAAATAAAAATGGATGCTACAAATTCTTTTTCCACAGACGATGCACACAGTTGCAATCCAGACCAAACTCTCTCAGAGCGGCTACAGACTGTACTTGAAATGTAAATTGAAAACCCGCATCAGATGTGTGATTTATTACAACATGCGATAAATCTGTATCCAGATTTTGTGCAAACATCTTTTAACGATATATCATCACGACAGACTTCTAATTTGGAAGATTTAGAAATGGCTCTTGATCAATTCCTAATATTGATTTGTGTGTACAATTACAAGAATTAATAAATTACCACAACATATGTCCTGTACAAGATGGTATGAGGTTAAATAATAACAATGTCCCATCATTTAGTGGTACCGGTAATGACAGCAATGCACAGCCAACTCACCCTGCGGGTCCGGTGCGAACGCCGACCAGCAATGCGGCACCCCCTGATCCCCCTACAGGTACGTCACGACTAACACAGCCAGACATTGATACTTTGATTCGTGAGGGCGGGGAAGTAAATGGTTACCGTATATTACCGAGACCCCGTTTCAATAGCATACAATTGCGAAGACCGCTGAATCTGAGAGAGATTAACTCTACAGATTTAGCATCGTACCACATTTTTTTACATGACGCTTTTAGCGAAATAGTGGAATTTCCTAGAGACATTGGCGGTGACGCTAGCGTAATCAATATGGCCCTTACGGGGGCTTCTCTGTCGTCGCCCATTCAAACCATTTTAACAGATCAGAATAATTATGATATCAATCTATTTACCGATCAAATCGAGAGGGTTTTACAAAGTAATGAACAGATATTGACGGACGATGCACTCGCAGTCGAAGTTGATGTAGCCATGAACAGACGAGGAGGCGGTCGCCGTCGTAAACTCACAGATTTAGCACTTGATCAGGTCATCAAACGTAAAAAGATGTCGTTATTCTGCCCCACGAATATATCAAATAAATTATGCTTCTCTATCTGTCTTGCGCATTTCCTAAATCCACAATCATCCGAGAATGAGTTAGAAAGACTGGCCGCATCCATCCAAAATGACGCAGGCTTCTCAATTCAAGACAAAAGTGGTTTGGGTGATTTAAATGCGTTTGAAAGTATTTTAGATGTTAAAATCGTTGTTTTTTACAGGACGAATGCCGGAGCGTTAGAAACGTACAAAATTCGCAGTGAGCCTCACCCTAAAACGGTATATCTCTATTTGTACGACGAACATTACTATAGAATTCTGAATTTGACCTCATTCGTCGGCGTTGACTATGTATGCCAATTTTGTTTCAAAGGCTACTCAAACCCTAGAAATCATCAATGCAAGCACGTCTGCAACATATGTTTTGATGCTGATTGTTACAAACATCCTGAAAGAACCATGCATTGCCCCGATTGTTTGCGATTTTGTAAGTCGAGTTACTGTTACAACGCCCATAAAAAAACACATCCTGTATGGGAAAAAGCACCGTGCGATGCTATAAAATATTGCAAACTGTGTAACAAACGATACAACGTCATAGGTCATGGTAAGGGTGATCAACACAAGTGTAGTCCCAACCGCTGCAGCCATTGCGGCGAAGATCTGCACGATCATGGGCTACACCAATGCTTCATACAACCCATAGTGCCCAAGGAGCCTAACAAGAATTACATTTTTTATGATTTTGAAACGCGATATCAAAATGGAAAACACGTAGCCAATTTTGTATGTGCGATCACTTTTGAAGGAGAAAAATTTGTTGCAGAAGGTCCCGGCTGTATAGCACAGTTAATCACCCACTTCAGACAGCCGCGATACAAAGGATACTGTTTCATAGCTCATTGCGCGGCCAGATTTGATTCGTTTCTAATTCTGGAGTATTTTTTGCAATGCAGGTCTTGTGCTCGATGTCATAATGCAAGGTTGTAAATTAATCTTCATGTACGACGAAGCTTTCGCACAGCGGTACATCGACAGCTACGCATTCATACCAATGGCTCTGTCTAAGATGCCTGCTGCCCTAAACTTAACGACTACGGAGAAAGGATATTTTCCCCATCTTTTCAATACGGTGGAAAATGAGAATTATATAGGACATTACCCCGATAAAAAGTTTTACAATTACGAAAACATGTCTGATAAAGACCGTGTAAAGTTTGATGCATGGTACAGCAGTGTTTCGGGAAAATTGTTTAACTTCAGGAAAGAGCTGTGTAAATACGGCGTGAACGACGTTGTCTTGCTACGTGAAGCATGCATGAAATACAGAGAGGCGTTCATAGAATGCACTGAAATCGACCCATTCAGCTTTACTACTCTAGCATCGTGCTGTATGGGCGTCTTCAAAACGCATTATCTCGAAAGAAGCACGCTGGCTCTGACACACAATAATGCGTACGTCCGACAGAGTAAGACCTACTCAAACGCTTCGATCGAATGGCTCGAGTATGTAAAAATGACTCGAAATGTGGATATTCATCATGCTGCAAACTACGGTGAAGTGTCGATCGGTCGTTTCTTTTTAGACGGTTTCTATGAAAAGTCAGGGGTAAGGCATGGTCTAGAGTACAATGGATGTTTACATCATGGTCACGACTGCCGCTTTGAACCCCATCGGACACATCCCATGTCAGGAGTGCCCTATGGGGTTGGCATTTTCCTCAAAGGTCAGATACATTGTTTCGCGATTACGTAAAGACTTTTTTACAATTGAAACAGCAGGCATCCGGTTACCCATCAAACATCGTCACCGATGCTGAAAAACAAGCTTACATACGCGAGTATTATGAGAAAGAGGGTATTCGCCTCGACCCCGAAAAGATCTCCCACAACCCCGCGCAGAGGTCTATCAACAAGTTATTGTTGAATAGTCTTTGGGGGAGGTTCTCTATGAGGGAGAATCTTCCTCAGACTACTCTTGTGAAAGACCCCGAACATTTCACCAGAATTGTTTTTGGCAAAACCGACAGTCTGTCATATTTCACATTCGTCTCGGACGACGTTGCTCTTGTCCAGCATCGCTCTGCAAAAGATGAGGTTCGCGAGACTCGTGACATTAATGTGTTTACTACGACTCACGCACGCTTGGAGTTGTACGAACTCATGGACAAACTCGGTGACCGTTTGTTATACTCAGACACGGACAGCGTTATTTTCGTATCAAGGGAGGGTGACTGGGACCCACCTCTGGGGGATCATTTGGGGGAGCTGACGAATGAGTTAGACGACGGTGATTATATTACGGAATTTTGCTCTAGCGGGCCAAAATCATATGGGTATCGCACCGCCAAAGGTAAAGTATGCATGAAGGCAAAGGGCATAACGCTCAACGCTAAAAATTCCCAAGCTATTCGGTTGGAGAGTCTTATTGGTCTGGTTGACAGCTATGTGACTGCACGTGACAGCACGCAATGCATCCTGGCCCACACCGAAAACATTGTGAGGAATAAAAAGACTCTCACACTGCACAACAAATCAGTCGTTAAAAGGTTTAAGGTGGTGTATAATAAACGTCGACCACTCTTCCTTATGGCTACTGATTCGACGGTGCATAGGGGCCTTCGGGATGCTTCTGATTTTGATTTCAGACTTCAGCATCCATTTTCCGCTGTAATCAGCGGTCCTTCAAATTCGGGGAAGAGTTATTTTGTAAAAAGTCTGCTGGAAAATGGAATGAAAATGATTTCTAAAAAAATTGAAAACATTGTATATATTTACAGTTGTTGGCAACCCTTGTATGATGAATTACTGAAATTGTACCCCATTAAATTTGTGGATGGAATACCTGAGAATCTCAATGATGATGATTTATTACCTGTGACCAAAACAAATCTTTTGATTCTGGACGATCTAATGAACGAAGCGGGTGAGAACAAACAGGTCGAAAAGGTTTTCACTCAATTTGTACATCATCGTAATCTCAGCGCTATTTATATCGTACAAAATTTTTTCGCTCAAGGCAAAACCAGTAGAACCATTAGCTTAAACACAAATTATATGATTTTGTTTAAAAACCCCCGGGATGCCAATCAAGTAGCGGTGCTAGGACGTCAAATGTATCCTGGAAATGCAAAATACTTTATGGAGTGCTATCAAGACGCTACCAGCAGGCCTTTTGGATATTTAATGATAGACTATAAAGCAAAAACTCCTGAACAATACCGTCTCAGAACAGGCTTGCTTTCAGACCGCCAAGTGGGTTTATCTCCTGAAAAAAAGAAGAACGTGATCGATCGTCATGTCGACCAGACTTTGTAAACATCTACCGCTGTTAAAACTGATACATAAAGCTACGCCTAAACAAAGACGACTTATTTTACAATCGGCGTCCCACAAACTCATTTTAACATTGTGCGAAGTGGCTCTTAACATTCTCTGTGGTACGATTCCTATCAACCGGCGACAGTACCAAAAACTTAAAAAGAGAAAAAAGGAAATTACATTTGTCGTCAATAAAAAAATTGGTCTATCTGCCAAGAAGCGTGTCTTCAATCAGACTGGAGGATTTCTTTTACCGCTCCTTAGCGTCGCAGTACCCTTTATTTCCAGCTTAATCGCGTCTAGACGGGGTTGAGGATGGAGTATGCAGAGAAAATGTATTTAGTTCCCCAACACCAGCTGGAAAAGCTGAAAAATGAGAATGTTCGTGAAAATATTCAACAGGTCATAGAGAACGAACTGGATGCATCCATAAGAAAAATCTTACTCAGGTCTGATTTGAATCAGTACGAAAAAGCCAAACTCTACTCAAACATACTGAGCAGGTTTTGACGATCGTTAAAAAGGTGATCGGGAGAATAACGTTTTAACGTTGTCGCTACCGTATTCTGAAAACGATCATAAAGACGAACGACCAACAAGTATACCTGAAGACAACAGCGGTGCAGATGACATTGTGAGTGAAGTTCTGAAGAATGTACCGTCAAGAAGTGTGAATAACAGTAGATACATATTAGACAAAATGTCTAAAGCTAAAGGGCTGAGTGCATGGAACGCATCGGGGGAGTTTGTGTTCAGGGGAAAAGCTATACCTGGTTCACACATGCTCGACTTGTTAAAGAATGTTACAGCTCCACAAAAGATTCGGGATGACAGAAGACCGCCAGGATGGTTGGAGTTTCTACAATCATTTGCCGAGTTAAACATTCCGTTTTCTACTGTGCCGAATCATAATGTTAGACGGGCAATTAATTCTTTAAAAAGACCTGATACTGCTACACCGGGATATGAAAGTCCTTCAAAAAAAGTAAAAAGTTCTGATATTGTTACAGTACAGCGTAAATCGTCTTCTAAAAAACCAAAAAGAAAAAAAGTACATAGGTCGGCTGCTTCAGAAGGTCATGTGTTTATATCACCGGCTACCGGTCAAAGTCAATGGTTAAAATTTTAACATGATTGTGAATATTTTTGTTTCATGAAATTATGTGTATATGTATTGATTAAAATTGAAATAAAACACAATAAAAAGATTTCAGTTTTAAGTCTTTATTTTTTAATCAAAGTAAATTGAAAACTCAAACATGATTCATATGACTATTACAGGTTTGCGCACACTGAATACATGAGATTTTTTCGTTACACTTATTCGGTTTTAATCTTTTCACAAACACAAAGTATGCTACCATTTTATCATTTTTAATATAGTCGTCATTATACAACTTCATAACATCGTTATAGCTACGTCCGTTGATCAAATGATACAGAAAAAACACACAGTGTTGCCCGCAAGTATCCGATGCGAAATCCTGCACACGTCTGGATGAATATACTACTTCAGACGCGTTGGTTAGCAGAAAGTTTTTGATGGCTCCTGGAAAGCAGTCGCTGTCGGGGGGATTTCCCAAAACTGTCAAAAAAATAGCCGGTACCGTCGCCATGTAAATAAACAGCAAGCCAATGTTCGCCTGGTAGCAGCGCGGGGTGAGTGTTTATTATTGATGCGGATGGTGAGTTCCTTAATGGCGTTTCAGGTAGTTGATCACTCGGGAGTACCCCAAGAAAATGAATGCCGCATGATATTTTGTCCATGATACCGGTGAGCTGTACTGTGTTAATTTCAATAGTAATCGACCAGTACCTGTCTGCGGTTAGAGAGTTCAATGATACTATCAAACACGGCGTAGATTAATAAATTAATAGTCCGCGGCAGCGGTTGTCGGAAGTGTGCCTCGAGTCTGATGTTGCCAGACTTGATGAGCGATATGTGCTGACCGCACTCTTCGTCAGGTGTGAGGTTGAAGGCGTAAAGTGTGTATCCATTCAGAAAGTCATCCCTGTCGATAGAGAGCGCTTGGTTTTTAAGATGTCTTCCAGAGGCCATAGCCAGTTGATAAAATTCTCGTACAGCGGCCCTAGATTCAAAATTCGGCTGTAGTGGTTTGGCAGGAAATTGCTGACCGTCGACGTAGACTGCTAGGAACTCCAAATTGTAATGTTTGAAAGCGAAAGGGTTTTTATTGTAGGCACCTGTGAATGCATCGTTATCGACCATAGCCAGGACGATAGATTTTGGTAGCGTTCCTAAAAACAAATTTTCTTGATTCGAAACACGGGACCCTGCTGGTATGGAGAAATTTTTTAGACAAACACGGTCTATGGGGTACTTTGCTGTAGTCGATAGCAAAGCCTGGGCATGACCCAGTCTCACAGGGGGTGATACAGAGACTTTCTTGACAAATAGGCTCGCTGACATAATATTTAATTTGTACGCCACATTGCCGTCCCTCATCAGACAGAATTCATCTTTGGCTCTGATCATTCTCAGTTTAATGTTGATGTTATTCAGCATCAATTTTTCCTGAAAGAAAATATCACTGTGAATGGGGGCCAACAGTTCCACCACTCTGCTGCCCGCTGTGTAGGCGGCCCTCTTTGCCAACCCCTGATTGTCTCCGCCGGGGTCAGTCACGTCCATATGACCGGCTGTGTCTTTGTAAAACAAGCCGGCGGAGAAAAGCGATTCCAGCGCATCTTTACTGTAGTTGATCAGACTCTCGATGATACATCGGTAAGGATACGTGCTCGAACTCTGAGATATCAAACGATCGCCCAGGCTCACATCGACTTGTGAAAATATAGTAGCCCCCGGGTAATTTATCAGCCCAACCTTGGCATCAGCTGGTAAATCTTCGCCGTTAGGCTTCGTGATTTTAAGACGCAAATACAACAGCGTGTTATTTAGGTCGACATAATCGTCGCCATTCCCCGCTATAAAAAAACTCCAAAGGTGAAGAGTCCGATATAGCCGATAAAGGAGGTACTTCTAAATAGCTACTTTTCTCAACTGTCTGCGTCAGAGGAACTGTAAATAAGTCCAGCTCAGACTTGATGCACTCTCCTGACATGCGGTGGAGTAATGCCATGTTAGAATATGGTTCTTTTAACTGATAAGTTTCGCTTTACAGCTTTCTTACGCTTTCTGCGTACGACTGAATTTTTCTTGGGGCCACGCTTTGTTTTCTTCTTTATCGAATGACCACGCCTCCTTATACCCGGTGGTTTAGACATTCTCTTACGAGCCATGACCATCAAACCCGACCCGTCTTGAGATTTAGCGTTATCGTTATACGTTCTCGACAACGCGTTTGAGAAAATGGTATTTCGCGGTTTTGGTCGTCCTTCAGTTCAATGGTAATATCTGTGATAAGCTCCTTGTTGACCGATGCGTAATGTGGTTTGTCGTATCTAACACTGACGATATCATTCTTCTCGCCCGTTATATGTACGCATCTCAAAAGGGGGACATACGAATCACCGACCGATTGATATTGGATAATGTCGGTGTAAACGTACATAGTATAGAAACCGCCGTGGATATCGGTTTGATGAGGAGCAAATATAGTTTGGCTCTTTGTAAAATCAGCATCTTTATGGTAGGCCGAACGGCCAATAGCATCATCCGGATTCACTCCTAAAATAGCGGCGAGTTTCCCAAAGAAGGA
The DNA here is from genome assembly GCA_028476615.1 of Culter alburnus. NCBI lineage: Eukaryota > Metazoa > Chordata > Actinopteri > Cypriniformes > Xenocyprididae > Culter > Culter alburnus. The sequence goes on from JAOTNS010003559.1 coordinate 29,690, forward strand.
TACTGAAACGTTAGGTCTCGCAACCATATACATCTTGTTTTTTAAAGGATCATGACTCAATACAGCCGTCGGTACGAGAGCGTTACTTATCGCACGAATCACTTCACGAACGTTCGCGTAGTACCCGCCGTCTATTTGTACCTTCCTTGATACAAAAAACTTTGATGAATCTTTAAACGGGCCTGGGTTTGGGGTAGGTTGGGTATGTTTTGGGACTGGCGCGGGGGCGGTGTGTAGGGTAAAAATTCCGTCTTCATCATTAAAGGAGTACCAACTTCTAGGGTATTCAATTTCGACGAGCGCAACCTCCCATTTACCTTTCAAGTTGATAGGACTCGCTAACCTTGTTCTGTAACTAGAGATACGATTTTCCGGATAAACCGACAAAGAAGCGTTGCACGGCAGCGTAACGTAGAATCCATCGTCACCCATGGTACCCCGTTTACTCAAATGATCAATCCCTGTATGCGTTCAAGTGTTTTAAGGCGATTGCAAGTCCACCAGAGTTTTTTTGTCTACATAACTATTAAATTTTGATGGCCATCCTAACCATTTCACTAAGACAAGTGTAGATCTCCCCTGTTTTTTCTCCCCTAAAATCTTTTCTATCTTAAATGCTTTGTTTTTGCTCACGATTATTTTTTGTAACTCTTTTTAATAAAAAACACCGTCGATGATCTCGCTGTCATAATCAGACAGTCTGTAAACAGGAGGTTGGCGCGGAATACATGAGGATATTGTGAAAAATTCTTCTGTGTAGTTCTGTTCGTATCCTTTGGTGAATGGTCCTCTCACTTTAGAAATTCGAACAACGTCTCCGACTTTATATTTAAATACTGCTTTTTCATTCTTCTTTATATCTCCGTACAGATTTTGAAACACCAGGCCCTCATTTTCTTTGTTGACGTCCACCGGTCTCATCCTAATACTACGATGATAACTGGTGTTGTAGCCCTGCAAAATATCTTGTAAAACGTCTATGTAACGCCGGGAATTTGTAGCTGTTAAATATCGCCACATTCGACTTTTTAGCGTTCTATTAAATCGTTCAACGACACTGGCTTTCAAATCAGTAGCCGTAGCAAAATGATTAATGTCATGCTTTTTCATCACATCTTGAAAACGTTTGTTAAAAAACTCGGTCCCCTGGTCCGTCTGCAATTTCTGAGGTACGCGGCCATCTTGGAGTATAGACTCGAACGCTTTAGTCACCTCGGGTCCGCTCTTATTCTTTAACACACGAGCCCATGCATACTTGCTAAATACATCGATGCATGTTAGCAGATATTTATTATTATCATTGTCTTTGGAATAGGCTGACATGTCAACGAGATCCGCTTGGAATTGGGTATCCACTCCGTACACAATGACTCTATTGCGTTTGTATTTTATAGGAGCGGCTCTGTGTAATGTGTAAGCATCCTCCCCGGCCAACCAATCCGAAACCTCTTTATCGGTTAGACGTACTCCACTATCCTTTAAGACAGACTCTTTTAATTGCTTTTTACCACCTAAAGAGCCGGGGTTGGATGGTGTGTAATAAACTTTCTTCATGAGCTCCGACATGTTGCCGTTTCAACCCTCACACAAGAATAAGACATAAAAAAGGGAAGAATCAATCTTTTATTAAAAATGAAAAATATTAAAAAACAGGATACATAATGACAACATGCCATAGGTAATAAATTGAAATAGGATTACATGATGACAACATACCATAGGATTACATAATGTCAACATACCATAAGTAATAAAAGAATAAATTGAAAATAGGATTACATAATGACAGCACACTCTAAATAAGAATACATCGAAATGCTCTACACAGTAAGTAAACCACTATAATGATATAAGATGACCGCATGCTCTAAGTAAGTAAGTAAAAAAGATTAGTGATAGTCTAGCAAGAAAAAAAAAATTCACGGCATGACTTCCAATCATGGTCTAGGACATAGTTGCCCGTTGTTTCAACAATATCACTGATGGCGACAGAATCGACATTATGGAATCTAGCGAGTTCCACACAGACATCTGTTACATACGTGTAGATACAGAGGATGTCACTGATGCGAAAGCATTCGGTACTTTGAGTCATCACTTCCAGAACATTTCGTATCGTATCGCAATATGGTACAGCCCCTTTAACACATATGTTTTTCAAATCCTCCCATGAAAGAGATATCCCCCTTATTTGTTCACAGTATTTCCTGAATTTTGCTTCGCGGGAGGAATCATCCTCATCATCTTCATAAGTAGGGTCATCATACGTATCGAGGGCTTCATCGATCAAATTTTCCAACAACGCAATCATTTGTCTTCTGTAATGTCTTTTAAACAGATTATCTATGATGTTCCTTTGGCTACATACAGCACCCATGGTTGCGGCGGGGTCTTGCTCACTCTTCATTCAAAATTGAGAAACCTTGCCAGAGATCGACGGTGTCATGCACAACTTTCTCACAGGATTTGTCCAGAAGTTTGTCTCTGATTTCTTGTAGTTTTGCAATGATGAATGGTTCGTCTTTTAGTTCATGCAGAATAGCTCCGGGCTGTTCCTTGAATCCGCTGAGGATGAGACTTTAAGCCAGACCTGCGTAGGGCGTAAGCTATGACGGCTCGTAGATCAGGTTTAAACAGTTTTTGGGTCAGTTCGTCAAAGTGGGTGTCGAAGAAGAATGCTGGTGGTTCAAACAGGCAGGAATGTTGCAGTTGGCTTGGATGATTTATCGCGCAGCCTTCGCACTCATCCTTTTGCTTATCGCTGATGAGTTGTTGCAGTAGTACTGCGATCGTGACTTTAATGATTCTGAATCCAATGGCAGAGAAGCATCTGTCTGGGGCATCAAACCCCTTGTCGGTTGAGGCAGTGTCAGACAGGCCAGTTAAGAAACTCAGGTTACGATATCCAAGCTCAGTGCAGAATTTATCCAACCATCCTTTATTGTCATCAGATGGTGTAGGTTCATCTGTCAGCATATGATCAGTAGCATTATCATCAGTAGGGTCAAGAGTTCGGCTGAAAGAGACTCCACAACTACTGTTGCGACCCCGCTCTGAAGCGACGTCTTGAGACATGGCTTATAAAGATGTTCTGAGGGGAGGTCCAGCCTTACCGCTCTCTTTATGGGTGTAGTGAATGGGCGAGGACGGCAGAGCATATGTACTGCTGCGTGCGCATCTCTCGGGGTGGAACAGCTGCACTTTAATTCTGTTGTACCCATCATGCATGTCACACCATTTGAACATTTTGTTTATGATTGAGAAAAGGGAACTCAGCTGAGCCAGATCACACCATTTGAACAAAAATTGCATCTCATACATATCATTATGTTCAATATGCGAGACAGCTCCTGAACGGTCGCCGAGTTTTGTCTTGTCTTTGCAGCAGAATATGTAGACACACTCGTCCTGTTTCTTATTAGAATGATCACCGACCACTCGGAAGCGGACATTCGGAGTTATCCCATCCCACTCCGTGATGTACAAAGGTTCTTCTCTACAGTCATTCAGATCTTTCCAGACTCGTGTATAAAATAAAGTCCAGTCTTTATCCGGTAATACAAGGCATTGGTCTTCCCCCGGTATAAATTCATCTCTGTTTTCAGATGTGTAGAGCGTAACGACCCGTCTCGCTTTATGCAGTATGTAGCCGAATACACGGTTACTATTCAACAAAAATTCACCTTTCACATACTCCTTATTGTCATGGAGAAATTTTGTCAATTGGACATGTCCGTACGCCTTTCTCGGAGCCAAAGTCAGACTTTCCATCATCTCTTTGCACCATTCTGGCTCACGGTTTTTAGGTGAGTACAAACCAGACATGTTTCGCAGCATTTTTCTGTTTCAGCAGAAGCCCAAGCATTATATAGACATGTGCCGGAATGCGGATATCGTAGCGTCAAAGTGCAAATGTTCAAATTGCCCACCACCTGTATAAACACCATTCCGCTTCCTGAACATAAAAACATATGACACTCATAAACACAGTCCAGAAACAGATGGTCACACTTCCTGCCATAAACAAAGTCCGGAAACGGAAGGGCATAAGGTCACACTTCCTGTCATAAACACACAGTCCGGAAACGGAAGGGCAAATAAAGGTCACACCTGTCATAAATCATCATAAATCAAAAAAATCATTTTGACACAAGCACCAGCATATTACTACTGGCCTAATCACGCTGCCAATGATGATTAAATCGAACGATCGCTTAGCTCGGATCACGCCAAACCGTGCAAATTATTATTACTGTTATATTGTTCTCAAATTGTTAATGTTAACAACATCAGCTTTATGTGACTGTGTTTTTAGTGTATATTAGCGTTACCTGTAGATTTCAATTTCTATATCCACTCCACAGTCCGAAGTCTTTTGCTTTTTGACTACGGGTGAATCTCCAGTTGTCACTGATTGTCATTTGGATCTTTCTGGATTAAAATCCGCCATCAAAATGATAAGTTTAATTATTTCAGCTGCTGTGAGAAAAGGCTATAAATGATCTGCTACCAACAGTGTCCTCACGTGATAAAACCAACTAGCCTGGACTCCTTCTTCCTTTCTGTTTATGGACGTGGCGTAATGATGCACAGAGGTACTTCTGCATGCTCGAATTTCCCACGGAAATCCACCATGTCGCTAAAACATTATTACAAAAATTACCGTTGTGAATCGAGCTAAGATAATTAGATAGTTTTGAACACTGGCTGGTTATGTACTAGCTCAAAAATTGATTTTGGATAATTTTTAACCAAAAAAAGTTACAAACTGCAGCTTTAAGTTGAGATGCAGACACTATTACCTTTTATTTTATTGTTAATAAATATTAAAAATATATACTAGGGTGTGGAAATGGCTAATAAGCCAATAAGTGCTCCTCTGCAACATCTACTACAGTGATAATTTATTGTCTTTTTTATTTTTAAATAAGTGTTTGTTTATTGTGAAACTTTTAGTTTTTCAAATGGGGACAAACTATATGAAGGATGAACAAATAATGTTTTGGATGTCACATTAAACTAACATTAAAACTGGGCAATAAAAATTTGTGTGAAGCACTTAAAAGCATTCGAAAACATTAGACCATTTCTACCACAAGTTATTTCTGTTAGTGTTAGTGGCACAATGTTTCTCATGGTTTCCAGATTACACGTGCCCTGTGAAGAAAGCGCTTGAATTCACCACAGAATTAATAACAACGCTGTGAAATCTTGTGAGAAGAAGCATTACATTTGTCGCAAAATTCTCTGGTAAACCACAGACTGATATCAAACAGTTTCTGTGGTTTAACAGAGAATTCTGCGACGAACGTAATGCTTCTTCTCACAAGATTTCACAGCGCTGTGTAGAAATGGTGTCGTTTGACACATTATTTTTTGCAACAAATGTGCTTTAGAAACACAGTTACAACAATTGGAGAAAAATTCAAGTTAAAACATCAAGGGTCAGGAGCCCAACTAAAGCAAGCGCTTACCTCCGTAACAGTGACATTTATACATTTTGATAAAACATCAACACCTCATTAAGAAGATTTGTATGAAAGAAACAAAGTTAGTGTTTAATGTTGTTTTTGTTATCAGAGATTTGTGAGGTTACCATTGTGCTAGAGAGTAGATCCTGTGCTTCAGTCAGTGATGATCCAGAAACACTGATGCTCTGCTGCATGTTGCTTTATTTAAAGGCTGCAGTAACTGTGTAGCTGTTGATGCAGTGATACAGCAGTTACATTAGCTCAGGAATGTGCTGTTGTCAGCTAATGACTTACGGCAAGAGATTTGCATTTTAAAGAAAAGGTTTTATAATATATTTTTTATTTATTTTTTTTTTTTTTGTAAGACATTTAAGAAAAAAAATAGTTTTTGTTTGAACAGCCACTTTTGTTAGTCAATTTAGCTCAAATTTTCAATTCAGTTTTTTGACAAGGGCAGCTGGGATGTTCTGAAGCCTCGTTTACACTGCACGCATCTGCGGTGCGTTGCGGCTGCGACGCGGCTACCGGAGCTGATACGCGGCCACTCTAGTCAATGCTCGTGTTTACACCAGCCGCACCGCGGTGCGTTTGAGAAGCGTCCCAGAAGCGGTTCGCCAGACACCAGACAGAATATAACCATTTAGCCATTAAAAACATGAAAAAAAAATCAATGAAAAAAATGTCAGACAGGCAAATCTCGTGGTCTCGCGAAACCAGCCGCTTTGCTTCTGAAATGCTTCTGGTGTAAGTTGACACCACGTAGAGGACGGAACAAAACTTTGCCGGAGCCGTAACGAGCCGCAGACGCGTGCAGTGTAAACAAGGCTTAAGAACATTTCCAAATAAAGTATGGTTCCCTAAATGTTCAGAGAATGTCTTGAATGTTCTGTGAAGGTCCGGCAAATAACATCCCCCCCAGGGCCGTTTCTAGCCTTTTTGGCACCCTAGGCGAGATCCCTATTGAAAACTTTGTCGTGACCGCGCTTTTAAACCAGTAATAAAATAAGAGCAGCAGAAATGTATTTGTTTTTTGCAAATAAATATAAGTAAAAATATGATTAAGTACAGCTTACCTCAAGAATCTTGCTAGCAGTCATAGGCTTGACGTGGCGCAAATCATATCCTCCATGGTATAAAAGGGTGTTTTTCACGATCACGAGCAGTTGTGATGTAGATGTAGTCGATGAACATAATGAAGTGATATGGTATAAATGTTTTATTTTCAACAATATAGATGTAAAAACGAAATGGTGACTGATAGATTTTATGTTGGTCTCAGCATTGAAGGAAAGTGGACAGAGGGTCCTTTGTCCTCTGTTGAAGCTGTATCCTATGTTTTAACATATGGTTTTCTTTATGTACCGGAACCATTTCCATTAAAGGAACAAGGCTCTACTAGGAGTGAATGGGAGACAGGGAATGGTCCCTGCTTTTTGTATTACAAGCATAGGAGAAGGTCTTTGGGATAGCAAGGAACTCCTGTAGATGACCATATTTAGACTTGTTTTTCTATATGTATCACATTCCTATACCATGAGCTGTATGATGTATTCTCTCTCTCATTGGCTGAACCTATACTACACCCCTTGTACTCTTTCGATATATTCTCTCTTTTCTTATCAATAAAATGAGACTATATTCTCCCTCAGCGCTGAGTGATTACTCATTCAATTGCCAATTAAGAGGTCTGGGATGAGGCACAAATTAGGAGCAAAACCTAACAGTCGCTGTCAATAAAAGACCATGGACTGACTGGATTCCAACGGCTCTGCTGGATTCTATTCAGTCAAAGTCCCTTGTTGCTACTGGTTCATATCATTTAAATAACGGACACGTTATAAAATACACAAAGTGTGTTAAGCATATCAGTATACACATATTGTGGTAAATGGTGTGAGTAAATCCCCAATTTGTATTAATTTTTAAACTACACATAGATATGTGTAAAAGAGGTTATTTTTTCTACACATTTTAGTTAATATTAACACAAAACGTGTAAATTAGAGTGTTACACATAATTTGTGTTTTCAATTTTTCAACACATTCGTTCTAAGAGTGTGAGGTCAGGACTTTGACTAGGCCACTCCAAAGTCTTCATTTTGTTTTTCTTCAGCCATTCATAGGTGGACTTGCTGGTGTGTTTTGGATCATTGTCCTGCTGCAGAACCCAAGTTCGCTTCAGCTTGAGGTCACAAACAGATGGCCGGACATTGTCCTTCAGGATTTTTTGGTAGACAGCAGAATTCATGGTTCCATTTATCACAGCACGTCTTCCAGGTCCTGAAGAAGCAAAACAGCCCCAGACCATCACACTACCACCACCATATTTTACTGTTGGTATGATGTTCTTTTTCTGAAATGCTGTGTTACTTTTACTCCAGACATAATGGGACACACACCTTCCAAAAAGTTCAACTTTTGCCTCGTCAGTCCACAGAGTATTTTCCCAAAAGTCTTGGGGATCATCAAGATGTTTTCTGGCAAAACTGAGACAAGCCTTTATGTTCTTTTTGCTCAGCAGCGGTTTTCGTCTTGAAACTCTGCCATGCAGGCCATTTTTGCCCAGTCTCTTTCTTATGGTGTCATGAACACTGAACACTGACCTTAACTGAGGCAAGTGAGGCCTGCAGTTCTTTGGATGTTGTTGTGGGGACTTTTGTGACCTCTTGGATGAGTTGCCGCTGCACTCTTGGGGTAATTTTGGTCGGCCGGCCAGGTTCACCACTGTTCCATGTTTTCGCCATTTGTGGATAATGGCTCTCACTGTGGTTCGCTGGAGTCCCAAAGCTTTAGAAATGGCTTTATAACCTTTTCCAGACTGATAGATCTCAATTACTTTCTTTCTCATTTGTTCCTGAATTTCTTTGGATCTCAACATGATGTGTAGCTTTTGAGGATCTTTTGGTCTACTTCACTTTGTTAGGCAGATCCTATTTAAGTGATTTCTTGATTGCGAACAGGTGTGGCAGTAATCAGGCCCGGGTGTGGCTAGAGAAACTGAACTCAAGACTGCCTAACGTTACTGAATGAAATGTAGACCCAGGAACAGACAACAACTGTGAAGCTTTGAGGGTGTTGATGAACTCAATCTACTCCATCTGTGTTTTGATCATCGTTCTGAATCCCATCCGGACATAGTCTTTAACAAAAAATTTGATTTTCTCAGCTCATTGTTTAAAATGTTACTTTTTTTATGAAACTTCCCCAGTTTCAAGTGTTGATAAAAAAGGATGCATGAAGCTAGAATAAAATGTTTTTAAAATGGAAAGAGTTAAAGTACAGTTAAACATATATTTAAAGTATAAAAATGTAATAGGAACACAGTAGTATACTTAAAGTGCAAAAATAATATATAATAAATAGTAAACAATAAATGTGATTTTCAAGTATGCTTGCGGTATAAAACAACTAAACTAGTAGTTTACTGAGATATACTTCAGAATTCACTTTCATAAACTAACTAAAAAATGTATTACAAGTTTTACAACAGTAAACTACTATTATACTTATAAGTTCACTTCAGATCCAGTACACATGAGAAACATAGTTCTGAACTAGTTATACACTTAAAGTTTACTACTGTTACACTTAGGCTAAAATACACATAAATGTTGAAGGGGTGGATTCTGGAATCCACTGCCGCTTCAATATATATCTTTTAAGTTATTAATCAACATTTATATTTCTGTTAAAATATTTGAATGACTTCTTCAATGTATGTTAAAGCATCTATTTTTCCTCTGTACCTCTCACTGAGAGAAAAGAACATGTTATCTGTATGTTTTGGGGAAAGTTTCCTGCTCAGAGCAGAGCTCAGATCAACTTCAGCCTTGAAGAAGCAGTGAATCATGTGTATCTGTGTATGTGCGTTAAGTGTTCTGTGCAGGTCCCTTTGTACTGGTGGACAACTGGCAATCTGCTTGAGACCAGCAGACGCCACATCATGACCCCAAAAGGGCATCCGGTACCTAAATCCAGGGTCCCCCTCGTCATCACTGTGACGAAGGGAGATATGCTTCTTACTATCTGTCCACGTGTGGAAAATTTCTAATCTTGTCTATTTTTCTTAGCCAATCAGAATCATCCAACCTGAAGTAATGACGTAGATAGTTGACTCTGTTAGAGTATAATTGTTGTGGAAATGTGAATGTACGCAGAGCGGCCTACGGACTCCTTGTGAGACTTGAAGCTGGCTTCTGCTGATGAAACTGCAAACTATTCTTCATTAAATCTTTCTTCAATTTATTTTTTTAAAACTTTGACTCCGGGTCTTTATTCAACATATCTGGTTTCAAGGGTCCTAAACTGTTTATCCCCAACAGTTTATGGGTGGAGAATGCGGGCAATCATTCTTCGGTGACATCCCTGGCTAAACAACAAACAAGGTAGGAAGCTGTTTTATTATTTGGTTAGGGCTGTCTGAGTGGAAGAGATTGGGGCAGGAGAGCGGCAGAGCTTCACTCAGACGTGAGTGAGGAGTACCGTAGAACCGGATTTGGAGGCCGGGGAGGTACACTAATTATACTAGCTTTATGATATTGATGATCATTGAATTTGATAGTATAAGAAGTCGCTGAAGCCATGTGACGGCAGGCAGCGCATCGAACGCACTCCGATACAGGGACACAAAGTGATTAAGACACTGCGTGGTGTACAGAGGTACCCCTACAGGGAGTGTAAGGCACTGGATTGAGAAGCTCCAGTGGCACCGTGAACCTAACTCTGTCTCTTCCACATCAGATAGGGGTACCCCGAACTTAGTGATTCAGACAGTTAGGGACTAAAACCATTAGTTAATTACAAAATAAAAATTAAATAGAGATAGGGTTTCTTGTTTGCCTGGGATGCATCTGGAACGATTCCGAGAAAAGTAAAAAAATTTTGTGACCCTAATTGGATTGGACCAGTATATGTAACTGTGATTTTGGAGTATACATTGCAGTTTCATCAAGCAGAAGCCAAAGCTGTGTTGTTTAAAGATCGCCGCCTCCATCTCTTTCAGGTGAGTATTAACTTTGACTAAAATATGGCTGACAAATTGAGTAACTTGATCCGTAAACTTGATCAGTCCTGATACAGATAATGAGGCTGAAGAGAGCAAAATGCTGTAAGCAGCTCTGCTCTGAAGCTCTCACTTCAAAGACAAAGACTATTAAAAAAAAAAAAAAATCCCAGAAGTAACTGAGGGATGGTTCAATTTGATTACCCAATGTGATAAAGATGACAAGGAGTGTTTTAATTGTGGTGTGAAGGGCCATCTAGCCTGTAATTGTAAATCCCCACCTAAAAAGTGTAGACAGTGTGGGAAACTTGGCCATAGTGTAAAATATTGTAAACGAAAGAAATAAAAGAAAGAAACAAACAGAAAAAGAGACTTCTACTCTGTCTGAGAGCTTGTGAAATTGAGAAAGAACAAGAGATAACAATAAAGTCAAAAGATTGTAGTCTTAAGGAATTCCTTTTGAAGGGAAATCTAAAATAATAAGTTTTATATTGAATGGACAAATACAGGTTAATGTAAAATTACAGACAATGAATCAAAAACGTGAGTTAAAAAAATATATAAAAAGTAAGTAGAGGATGAAAATAGGGATGATTGGATGTTCCGAAAGTTTCAATTTATGGAGAAATATTTGAACAGTCTCAAGTATGTTTTCTTGTGATGAGCACATCACTACTGTGAATGTGATAACTAATGATGTAGGACCTCTAATTTCTAAATGTTTGGTTTTTGATGGTCAAAGTGACAGAAGGTTTAAATGGCAAAAATGAGACTGCCAGTGTCACAGAGACTCAACCTGATCAGAAGTTTGTAATGTCTAACTTTCCTAATATATGGGTGAAAGACAAATATAAAAATTATGATTATTTGAAAATGAATGTCAATTCTGGCAAAGTCTTAAGCTGGTCCAGAGTTATAAGACAGTAAGTAAAGTTTGATGTTAAAAGTTATAAAAAGGCTGTGTATCAGCCCTGAAATCCTCAGAGTCTCTCTCTCATTCAAAGTCAGCTAAAAGCTGCTATCTGAGCTTGTGTCATAAGTGATAACAAGCTATTTATAGTGAAGCACAGTGTCTCAGCTGAAAATCATGGACACAGAGATGTTAAAAGAAATGATTGCCATAAAGAGGGCCATTTGTTGTTAAATGTGTCAAAGTAAAACTTAATGAGAGTAAAGATGTCTTTAAAATGGTAATACAGACCTTGAATGATAGAAGTGACTATTTTGATGAATTTTTTCTATGACCAGTAACTTTTTGTCTGATCTTTGTCACCACCATGTGCAGGGCCGATGGCTCCAGTTACAGATGTGGCAGAACATTACACTGAATGGACAGTGAGAATTAAATTCACTGAGAAAAATCTCAGCACTGATATGTTGCTGCTGAGAGAATGCACAGTCTAATGATTTTAGTGATTAAATACTGCTGTCATTAACCTGTCTCCATGTTTTAACACTATTAGGCAGTCCAATGGCTCTGGTGGCTCTTGAATGCAACCTCCCTAAGCTCCAGAAAACACCTGATTCAGTTGAAGAAAACTGTCAAAGATCTGGAATGGGAAAGAGCGGTAACCAGTGTGCACAAGGTGATTTCTCAATGACGGGTAAGATCCTCTTTGGCCAGACGAGGACAACCTAAGGCAGGGGGTTACCGCCGCCACTGGGCATCTACCCTGGAGGGAGGTGTTTATGTGAGATGGGTATGAGAGTTGAGCAGGATGTCTGTGAGGCCAGCAGCATCAAAAGGGGGGAGCTGTCAGAGGTACAGCAGTCCGCCCCAAAAATGTTCCTCTATACCACTCACCAGAAACCGCATTCCTAAGATGGCTTGTTTTTCATGGTGACAAGTCCACAACTATGCCAGGGGACAAGACCCTGAGGAAAAGATTATTGATAAAGAGCTGATGGGAATGAGCTTTCAAGAGCCGACTGAGATCATGAGGTGATTGTAGGGCTGCACGATATATCGCATGCGATTGTCACGTGCATTTCGTCAGTAAAGCCGGTTCCCTGATTACCGCTAAATCGCCATCACCTGCTTTCAAATGGAGCGGCATTTAATAGACAGAGCCGTAGATCACTGATAAGCCATGCAATATCGCGTTCATATCGCAGATGTATCGCCTTCGATAATGAACGCGATATTGCGTGGTTTGTCAGTGAACTACGGCTCTGTCTATTAAATGCCGCTCCATTTGAAAGCAGGTGATGGCGATTTAGCGGTAATCAGGGAACCGGCTTTACTGACGAAATGCGCATGACAATCTCATGCGATATATCGTGCAGCCCTAGGTGATTGTCCGTAATTTCTGGGGAGACCAGAGTAAAATTAACATGATGTTGGTTGCCCTATTGGCAAGAACTGTATAGACGTTTTAGATTCAGCAGTACTACGAATCCCTAAATCCACGAGACTGTGTTGATTTTGATCTAATGTGTATCTATTATAGTTTTTACTCCTGCAGGTCATGGGACATGGCAGAGTATAATTCGTAGACATGGTGGTGGTTAAAGATAAAGACTGACTTTGCAGATTGAGGAGAAAGTTAAGTGCATTCAGCATTTAAAGTAAGATAACCTCAAAAATGGCTACTAGTATAACATATTTTAGATGGTGGAAATGGTTTTTATTTGAAAGATTAAACATTTACATTTTAACCTTTGCGAAAAACAAAGGGTTCTATATAATAATTTAATATTAAATTCTGTCTAAGTTACAGACTTGTGATTCTGTTGAAAAGATTATTTGTGCAGTAAGAGAGAGAGACTGCTTGAGTGAAGGAAAGGATGAAACTCTGTTATCAGCCTGCTAAAGCTTAAATAAAACAATGAGATTAGAACCAAAACTGTAATGATGGGTCAGTAGACTGTGGATCCATTTGCTTTATTAAGAACGTATTAGTAAACATACAAGGGCAAGGCAATACCGTAAACAGGGACAGGCAAGGGTCGTGGCTGGCAGCAAGGAACAGAGTCGGGTCACAGGCAAGGTTCGAGACAGGCGGCAAACAATCACAGAGTCAGGGAACAGGCAGAAGTCAAGGCAGGCGGCGGAGGTTCGACAGAGATAAACAGTCCAGGTAATAACAGAGAATCAATCCACAAAGAAACGCTCAGAAATGATCACTTACAGCAAATCAAGACTTCGCGATGGTGTGTGTGTGTGTGTGTGTGTCTTAAATAGTGTGAGTGTGAGTGTGATCGGATGCAGGTGCGGAAGTGATCAGTCCCAGGAATGCGGGCCTATGGGTAATGGAGTCCAGATAGCCATGAGTCAATATTCGGGTGACGGCTCCCTCCGGTGGCCCGGAGGATGCACCGGGGGAGCTGTATTCGTGACAGAGCCCCCACCCTGCGAGCGGCTCCTGACGCGAGGGGGCGGACGCCGAGGTCTTCCACGAGAACGCGGGGCCGGTCTCTCCGGATGCGTCCGATGAATTCTTCCATAAGGTTGGAGTCCAGAATGTCGCTGGCATTGACCCAGGATCGCTCCTCCGGACCATACCCCTCACAGTCCACCAGGTACTGGAGCCTCGGACCCCGGCGTTGGGAGTCGAGCAACTCTCGAACGTGATAGGCCTCCTCGCCCTCGATTAACAGCGGTGGGGGACGTGGACCCTCAGCTCCCTCCGGCTCCCCTCTCGGACCCCCGGAGGGTTTCAGTAACGAAACATGAAAAGTGGGAGAAATATGATAATTAGTAGGCAGATCTAAACGGAAAGATACTGGTGTGATTTGTTTTAGAATTTGGAAAGGCCCGACATATCTGGGGACTGAGCTTTCTGCAGGGTAGCCTCAGGCGGAGGTCTCGTGTGGACAGCCACACCCACTGGCCCACGGTGTACTGGGGATGGGGTCGATGATGCCGATTGGCCTGTGCTTCTTGTCTTCTGACTGCGCGCTGGAGATGATGGTGAGCTAAGTCCCAGGTTTCCTCACTCCTCTGCATCCATGCACCGACCGCCGGTAACTCCGAAGGTTCGCCGGACCAGGGGAACAATGGTGGTTGGTAACCCAAGACGCACTGGAACGGAGTAATGCCGGTTGATGGTTTCCTTAATGAATTCTGGGCATACTCTGCCCACATGAGATAGCGACTCCATTCTGCTTGTTGGTGCTGACAATAAGTTCGGAGGAAACGAGTGAGTTCTTGATTTAAGCATTCCGTTTGTCCATTCGACTCAGGATGATAGCCAGACGTAAGACTGATATTCACATTCAGGTTCTTGAAGAAGGCAGCCCAAACTCTGGAAGTGAACTGAGGGCCCCTGTCGGACACAATATCATCGGGTAGACCATAAAGACGGAACACATAATTACACAGGAGTTCTGCAGTCTCGAAGGCGGTGGGCAGTTTGGGGAACGGAATCAAGCGGCAGGCTTTGGAGAAACGGTCTACTACGGTGAGGATAGTGGTATTGCCCTGAGAGGTCGGTAGATCAGTGACAAAGTCTATGGTGATATGGGACCAAGGGCGTTGGGGAATGGGAAGTGGTTGCAGTAAACCGGCAGGTGACTGGTGAGATGGCTTGGAGGTCTGGCAGGCTGTACAACGGTGAATGAACTGCGTGACGTCTTGTGGCAAAGACTCCCACCAGAAGCGATTCTGTAGTAAGTCGAGGGTGGCAGTGATACCAGGATGTCCAGAGCTAGGTGAGTCATGTACGTGATGGAGGACCCTTTCTCTCAGGTGTGCAGGAACGTATATGCGATTGGGTGGACAGGTGGAAGGTGGAGGGGTTTGATCGTTAGCCTGTGACAGTTCGGTCATGATATCCCATTGGACGGGTGCGAGAAGGATTGATTCAGGAATGATGTGTTCTGCGGTCTTGGGGTGCTCAGTGTGTTCAGATTGACGTGATAATGCGTCTGCTTTGGTGTTCTTTGAACCAGGCCTGTATGTGACATTAAACTGGAACCGGGTGAAGAACATAGCCCAATGGGCCTGGCGTGGGTTCAGTCGTTTGGCTGTGCGGAGGTATTCAAGGTTCTTATGATCGGTGAGAACAGTGAATGAGTGTTGTGCTCCCTCCAACCAATGGCGCCACTCCTCAAGAGCGGCCTTCATGGCCAGTAGTTCTCGGTCCCCTACGTCGTAGTTCCTTTCGGCAGCTGACAACTTGCGGGAGTAGAAGGCGCAGGGATACATTCTTTCGGGATTGCCTTGGCGTTGGGACAGGACAGCGCCTATGCCTGTGTTGGAGGCATCCACCTCTACAATAAAACGGCCGTTCAGGATCCGGATGGCGGAGAATGGGTGCTGTTGTGAAACGATTCTTGAGCTCCTGGAATGCTAGATCTGCTTCTATGACCAGTGGAGACGAGAAATGAGCGTTTGGTCATGGAGGTCAGGGGTGCGGCTACACAGCTGAAGTTTCGAATAAACCGCCTGTAGAAATTGGCAAAGCCCAGGAATCGTTGTAACTCCTTCAGAGTGTATGGTTTGGGCCATTCAAGTACCGCCTTTACTTTACCGTCGTCCATGGCGACCCCGTCTCTACTAATGATGTATCCTAGGAAGGCAGTGGAGGTTTGGTGGAATTCACATTTTTCAGCTTTGGCGTATAGTTGATGTTCGATAAGTCTCTGTAGTACAGCTCTCACATGTTGAATGTGTTCGTCAAGGGAATTTGAGTAGATCAGAATATCATCAATGTAGACTATGACCCAGCGATTTAGCATGTCTCTGAATACGTCGTTTATGTACGATTGGAACACAGCCGGACTGTTGGATAGGCCGAACGGCATAACGAGGGTTTCGTAGTGACCAGAGGTTGTAGAGAAGGCTGTCTTCCATTCGTCCCCTTCTCGAATACGAATGAGGTTGTAGGCGCATCGGAGATCTAACTTTGTGAAGTACTTGGCCTGTCTTAACTGTTCCAGGGCTGAGGGCACCAGAGGTAATGGGTAACGGAATTTCACAGTTATGTCGTTCAGCCCTCGATAATCAATGCAGGGTCTCAACCCTCCGTCCTTCTTCTTGACAAAGAAAAATCCAGCGGACGCAGGTGAGGTGGACGGCCGGATGAACCCTTTGGCTAACTCCTCCTCAATGTAAGCTTTCATGGCCATGGTTTCGGGCTGAGAGAGAGGGAAGATTCGACCCTTGGGAGGGGCCGTTCCGGGTAGTAATTCAATAGCACAGTCACTAGAGCGGTGCGGAGGAAGTTCGGTGGCTTTCTGTTTGCTGAAGGCTACTGCAAGATCGGTGTACTCGGCGGGGATTTTCATCTTCTCAGGGGTTTCGGCATGTAATTCTATTGAACGGAGTGGCAGTGGTTTTACTGGTTGTAGAGACAGTGGTTGAGGCAGCGGCTGTCCCATTGAAGTATTTCCCCCTCTCTCCATGATACGTGCGGGTTGTGAGAGCGAAGCCAGGCAGACCCAGGATGATGGGGTTCTGTGGTGAGTGAATGACGGAGAAGCTGAGTTGTTCTTGATGAAGGATACCGACTTGGAGTTGGAGTTCAGATGTGATGTGTGCAACTTTCCCTTTTCCGATTGGCTTTCCATCTAGCGCCTCCACTGTCAACGAAGAATGGCAGTTGATTAGGGGAATATTGTGTGCTGTGATGAAAGTATCAGACATGAAATTTCCAGCCGCCCCAGAGTCCAGAAGAGTGTGTGTGGATATGATTCGGTCATTAATGGTGAGTTGAACAGGGATTTTGAAGCAGTTAGACGAATAATTATGAGTTTGGCTGGAACTCACCGGGTTGGAACTCGTGGACTCCGGTCGAATCGGGCAGTTAATCTTGATGTGGCCCGATTGACCGCAGTAGAAACAGAGGTGCAGTTGGCGTCTCCTTTCCCTCTCTTCAGGCTTGAGAGGCGTAAAACCAAGTTGCATGGGTTCGGGATTCGGGCTGTTAGAGGAGAGTGCCCGAGTGGGTCGACGGGTGCGGAGTAAATTGTCAACATGTATGGCCAGATCGATGAATGAATTTAGTGAACTGCCCTCGTCTCGACATGCCAGCTCCGCTTGTAGTTCCATAGACAATCCTCGACGGAACAGCAGTTTCAACGTGTCCTCTATCCAGTTCGTTTGTGCTGCCAGGGTGCGGAATTGCAAGGTGTATTCCGCCGCCGTGGTTTTACCTTGGGTCAAGGAGAGCAACTGATCGCCCGGGCTCAGGCTGCCCGCTGAATGTTCAAATACCTCTCTGAACTGCTGTAGGAAGTCGGGGAATGAGAGGAACGCCGAGCCATCGTCCCGCCAGATAGCTGTGGCCCAATCCAGCGCCTTGCCAGTCAGTAGAGAACAGACGAAGGAGATACGACTGGTGTCCGTGGAATACAAAGAGGGTTGTTGATTCACATACAGCGAACATTGCAGCAGAAAGCCCTTACATTTAGTTGGAGTTCCATCAAACTTCTCCGGGAGGGCCAGGGCGTGGATTCACAGGCAGTGGACTGGCAGCCGTGGGGGCGATGGGAGCAGCAGGAGGCGGTGTGGAGGCCTCAACTGGATTAAGGCGTAGGCCCTGTAGCGTTTTCACTAGCTCCTCCGTGAGTGAAGTGAGGCGCGTGAGCTGGTGGTGGTGCATAGCTAGCTGGCTGGCTTGAGCTGATAACTCCGTGGAGAGCTGGGCCAGGGCTGCTGGATCGCTGAGCGGCGAAGTCTTCTGTAATGATGGGTCAGTAGACTGTGGATCCATTTGCAGCTTTATTAAGAACGTATTAGTAAACATACAAGGGCAAGGCAATACCGTAAACAGGGACAGGCAAGGGTCGTGGCTGGCAGCAAGGAACAGAGTCGGGTCACAGGCAAGGTTCGAGACAGGCGGCAAACAATCACAGAGTCAGGGAACAGGCAGAAGTCAAGGCAGGTGGCGGAGGTTCGACAGAGATAAACAGTCCAGGTAATAACAGAGAATCAATCCACAAAGAAACGCTCAGAAATGATCACTTACAGCAAATCAAGACTTCGCGATGGTGTGTGTGTGTGTGTGTGTGTCTTAAATAGTGTGAGTGTGAGTGTGATCGGATGCAGGTGCGGAAGTGATCAGTCCCAGGAATGCGGGCCTATGGGTAATGGAGTCCAGATAGCCATGAGTCAATATTCGGGTGACGGCTCCCTCCGGTGGCCCGGAGGATGCAACGGGGGGAGCTGTATTCGTGACAAAAACAACCAAGCTGACTTTTCTGATAACAAATTATAGTGAAGAGACATACTTTGAGACTGCATAAGTAAAACCTACAAAATGGGAAATTTAAATGTGTTTTTAGAATTAAAACAAAAAGCCAACCTTGACAATGAGCAGGTTCATATTCATGTGTCTAGTGTGAGTGTGTGTGATGGTGGCTGAACGTTATGTTTTGTATGTGTTAGTTTGGGGAAATAATCTGTCCTCAGTGTGTATATGTCATTAACCTCTGGAATGAGTGTTTTATCATTACAGATGGGTTAAGTGAAATGACAAATTTTGACAAGCCGATATTTCGGATTGAATCTTATGAAAAGACGATACAGAACATGGGACGAGCTTTAAGTGGATTGGATATCCAGCTCTGTCTGCTAATGGTAATTATGACTTTTGTCATTTATGATGTTGATTTTAATTATTCTCTGGATTAGTATTTTTAAGAACATTTATATAAATTGGAATTGTGAATTGAAGATTGCCGTCCATGGGTTAAAAACCCTTGTCTAAATTCAATGAGGGTCTAAATTTTAAACACTGTCTTATTTGTTTGATCAAAATGATAAACGTAAATGTTATAAGATTTGACGACAGAGACAAAGTGACACATTGGCTAAGTCACTAGTAAATTATCCAGAGAAACCCCTCAAATTTATGGAAGGCCGGTGGGCAAACAAAGGAGGAGTGAATATAACTGATAAAGTTTTTTTTCATCCATTAAATGGATGCATGACATTAGATGCCTAGAGAAATATAATTTATGTAATAAGGGTTGAAGGTGAAAGAAGCTATAAGGCTGTCCGTGTAACCTAGGGATTTGAGAAAAACAATAATTTGGTTTCTGCAAAACAATAGAGATAAGTGGGACTGAGACAGTAACGATAATATATTTTTAGATCTGCAGACTAACAATTTGATGGGATAGAGTGACAAAATTATAAGCAGTTGAAATTATTGTGATAAAAAAAAAAAAAGGAGAAACTGTTTCAAAAACAGCTTTAAAGAAATTGATAATGTCTTATAGTACAAATTTGTATAAATTTGTGTTATGGAAGAAAATCTGTCCTTTTGTGTTTTTGTTTGACAATTTTGGTGCAGTGAGTAATAATGAAAAAGATCCCTGCCAAAGAAGAGGGTTAAGATTTTGGTCATTAAGATTTTGGTCAGCCTATGCAGTTATAATTGACAAGAAACTTGAGTTTAAAACTGACTTTAAAGGAAGTCTTAATTGTTTGATTTCGAATGCTGTACTTTTGACGGTCTGAGTACTGTGAAAGGTCGTGAAAATTGAGTTTCAGATTAAAAATAAATAGGTATTGAGTATTATTAACAGTGAATGTCATGATAAAGATATCAGTCAAGACAAAGAAATTGTTACTCTAACTAAATTTATGTTTTGATGATTATTTCATTTTGATGAAAGGTTTTTAACAAAATGTTTTAAAATTCAAAGGTTTAGGTTTATGTTTATTTTGATTTATATTGTTTATTTTTTGTGGGCTATAATGGATCTGATGTGAAAAAAAAATTTTACTTATTAAGTAAAAGTCACAATTGTATGATTTATTGAAAAGAATAATTGAAATGGTTATGGTCATGTAAATTTGTTTTCTTTTATTTCTGTTTTTAAAGGTGTTTAAAAAAAGAGATTTAAAAGATGTTCTACAATTAAGGTGGTACATGCTATGTCTATAGACTGTAAACTGAACAATGATTTAAGAAACTTAAAATACTTAGATGGATTATGATGGGTCTTAGTTATTTATTTATTTATTTATTTATTTTTTGTTGTTGTTTATTTTGAATTAGACCACAATTTTGTTTTTAATATTAAAAATTATCTATAAGGGTATAGTGAAAGGAGTGGATTTACGATCCATCACCTTGTAATATATAATGAATTGGAAATTATATTTTTTCTAAAAACCAGTGTATAGATCCTGGTGTTTATGATTACAGGCAATGTCTGTATTTAGTATCTGAGGAGTGACTGAGGGTCTGGCCCATGCCAGGAATGCAGTAACAGTGCTTGCTCATTTAGCCCGGCTTCCAGAGAATAAATATGTATTTGCTTTGTAGTCAAAGAATTTGATGATAAACCAAATCACAAAGATTGAGGTAAAGACGACTATGTGTAAGGACTGAAGGTCAATAATGCACCATGTGCTCTGTAGAATATTCTGTTCTAGTTAAGCTCTTCGAGGGAAAACCTATTGTCTATTTTATACAATTGTAACATGCCAGGGGAGCATGGGTGAGCAATGTTAAATTTTGAAGCGGCTTAAATTGTTAAGACCAGATGTGGTGTTTAAGACTTCACATCGGCCTTTTAAGGGGGGACTGAAGGGGTGGATTCTGGAATCCACTGCCGCTTCAATATATATCTTTTAAGTTATTAATCAACATTTATATTTCTGTTAAAATATTTGAATGACTTCTTCAATGTATGTTAAAGCATCTGTTTTCCTCTGTACCTCTCACTGAGAGAAAAGAACATGTTATCTGTATGTTTTGGGGAAAGTTTCCTGCTCAGAGCAGAGCTCAGATCAACTTCAGCCTTGAAGAAGCAGTGAATCATGTGTATCTGTGTATGTGCGTTAAGTGTTCTGTGCAGGTCCCTTTGTACTGGTGGACAACTGGCAATCTGCTTGAGACCAGCAGACGCCACATCATGACCCCAAAAGGGCATCCGGTACCTAAATCCAGGGTCCCCCTCGTCATCACTGTGACGAAGGGAGATATGCTTCTTACTATCTGTCCACGTGTGGAAAATTTCTAATCTTGTCTATTTTTCTTAGCCAATCAGAATCATCCAACCTGAAGTAATGACGTAGATAGTTGACTCTGTTAGAGTATAATTGTTGTGGAAATGTGAATGTACGCAGAGCGGCCTACGAACTCCTTGTGAGACTTGAAGCTGGCTTCTGCTGATGAAACTGCAAACTATTCTTCATTAAATCTTTCTTCAATTTATTTTTTTAAAACTTTGACTCCGGGTCTTTATTCAACATATCTGGTTTCAAGGGTCCTAAACTGTTTATCCCCAACAATGTTTACTTATTAAAAACTTACTAAAAATGTTTACTTACTAAAAAGTCAGCCAATTTAGTCCCAATCAGTATTGAAATAGTACACTTACAAGTTTACTACTAGTACACATTGATATTAGTATACTTACTATAAATTATAATTAAAAATATACTTGAACATTATAAGTATGCTTAATATAATTATCTCGAAGTATACTTCTTTTTCGTAAGGGTAGGGAGAAACGAAAATGCCATTTTCCTCTTACAGTACCTCTTTGACAAACATAAACTCATCAAACAAACTCCAGTTTAACAAAAGATTTAATCGCTGATTATGATGTTTGTCTTCTTGGAAGATCAACTCACATGCCATTACCCAGAGTCCAACACATTGCACACATAGTTCTCCAGGAATTTTATATACTTACATCCATTTTTCCATGAATGCTCATGCAAATTTCCCCAGAGATACAGTATTTTCATTTTTCAGTATATAATGTAACTGGATGGAAAGAGTAAATGTTCATGTCTTTTAGGTCAAGATAAGAAAAGCAGAGACTGTTTGATGTTCTGTCATGAAAGGATTTGGACAGGATTCTGTGCAGAATATGTTTAAATGGAATATATTTGGTGTGTGAGGGTTTGGTTGTTATCAGCAAGGATTGTGACACCAGTGACAAATACATCACAAAATAGTTATGAAAATCTTTCGCACTAGTATTAAACAGTGTAACATTATACATTTAAATGAATCATGTGGGAAAATCCATTTAAACATAAATTAAGAACCTTAACATGGTGAGAAAATCCTCTCTGAACTTTCACCTACATTACAACATTACAG
This sequence comes from Culter alburnus, assembly GCA_028476615.1. Lineage (NCBI taxonomy): Eukaryota > Metazoa > Chordata > Actinopteri > Cypriniformes > Xenocyprididae > Culter > Culter alburnus. The sequence goes on from JAOTNS010003559.1 coordinate 52,180, forward strand.
TTTTATAGATTCTTGACTGTTTTAAATAACTTTTATGGCTGAAAAGTTCATAAAATGTTTATGAACTGTGAAACACTGCTTATAAAAAGAACAGACAAGTAGTGCTTTATGAGGATGTGTGTTCACGTGTTCAGACAAAAAAACTGGAAGTCATGTGACCTGTATTTAAATTCAGGACATTAAATATTGGTTCAGTCTTTGTCTGATAACAAAATTCTCTGAAAACAAACAGAGCATATTGTCTTATATTTATCTATGATCAACCTGATAAATAAATAAAACATATATAAAAACTACTTTCTGAACATGTTCAAATTGTTTATTTCTTTCACATTTGGTTATGTTGCAGCCTTATGTAAAAAATTTCACATGACAAAGCATTATGAGAAAGCACTAAAATATCACATTGCGTAAGTATTCAGACCCTTAAATCAGTACTTCACTGACGCACCTTTGGCGGTGATTACAGCCTCGAGTCTCTTTGAGTTTGATGTGACAAGCTTTATACTCCTGGATTTGGGGATTTTCTGCAATTTCTCTCTAGAGATCCTCTTGTCAGGTTGGACAACCATTTTCAGAGCACGAGGGAGAGTTCTCCCAAAACTTCTTCCTTTTAAGACTTATGGAGGCCACTGTGCTCTTGTGAACCGCAGAATTTTTTGTAGTCTTTCCCAGATCTGTGCCTCGGCACAATCCTGTGTCTGAGCTCTGCAGGAAGTTCCTTTGACTTCATGACTTGATTTTCCCTCTTATATGCCCTTTTTTAGCTGTTAGATCTTACATGGACAGGTGTGTCTCTTTCCAAATCATGTTGAATCAGATGAAATTGCCACAGATCTGTGTAGAAACACTTCAAAGATGTAATGTGATGCACCTGAGATACCGTTCAAATGTCATAGCAAAGTGTCTGAATACATACATTTAGGTGATTTTAACGCATTTGCAAAGTCAAATCTGTTTTTTTTCTTTGTCATTATGTGAGTGTAGATTGATGTAATAAAATAACTGAAAGCATTTTAGTATATGGTTGCATTATAAAATGCCATATTTCCTCTGCATTTAAAGGCACAATATGTAATTTTGAGAGAGACAAGCGCAACACACGGTTCGAGGGCAGTGGAGCTTTTATAATGCTGCAGATGACTCTTTTTCCTCTTCTTCCCATCAGCGTATCCGAGATTTAAACAATAAGACTTACTGTGTTGAGCAACAGTATATAACAATGATTAGTTTTCTGTCGATTCATGTATCCAAACAGTTGCTCATCTATCTTACAAAACACATATTAAAGCGTCTTTGGTGTTTCCATAGTTTCTACAAAATAAAAAATCAAGGGTAACACAAGTGACAAGTGTAATATACATAATCCAAAGATAAGATATATAGTGTCTGATATAGAGCTGCAAGGCAATTGACTTTGAGAAAATGCATGTGTTTCCATTATGAATAACCATCAAAAAACAATTAATGGCAGGAACTAAAGATGCCATGACCTACATACTCGAGATGTTGAATGAGGGCTCCACCTGGTGACGGACAACAGGGTTCACATCCATTGAATCTTTCCATTAGACAAAATCTTTATAGTGGAAAAGACTTTTAAAATGTCCTTCAAACTAATAAAAAATAGTTCCTTTAATAAAAGTATTTTTGGGAAACCCAAAAGTTCATCTTAATTCAGTCACATTCACACAGCAGCAGAATATGGTTGTCAGTCCTGTATTTGAGTTGAAATGATTTCATTATCTTTCTTGCAGGTGATTTTAAAGCTTACACTAAGAAAAAATAGTCCATTACAGTGCAACAAGACAGTACAATACTGTAATATTAAAGTGTTAATATATGTATTTTTTATTAATCTTCAATCCAAGGTACTTGTCTGCTTCTGCTTTAAGTTCTCTCTCTCATCCATATATATAAGGTTAATTTACTGTAAATAATTAAATGTAATGTTATACACACATTATGGGTAAAAACATTTTTAATGTTTCTGAAAGAAGTCTCTGCTGCATTTATATGTTCAAAAATATAGTAAAACAGCGAAATATTATTCCAATGTAAAACTGTTTTCTACGTGAATATATATTGTAAAGTGTAATTTATTATTTTTTTATTTATTATTAATTTTCCATAATAATACATGGTGTTAGAAGCTACATCTCATTTCGAAGGCTGTGTCCTCCGGAGGTTGCATTTAAAGGCTGCATAGAGGTGATCTCATTTAAGAAAAGTAACAGATTGCAAAGTAAGAAAGAAACGTCTCGGTTACGTATGTAACCCTCGTTCCCTGAAGGAGGGAATGGAGACGTACGTCAGTAGTGACCAACGAATCGGGATATCGCCAGAGAGCCCCTATTAGCTTCGAGAGAACTAAAACAAGCCAATGCACATTGGCGTGCGATATTTGCATAATGCACACCGCCCACATCCGGGGGATATAATAGGAAGCAGATGCAACCGCACTCTGTTTTTCGCTGAGGAGTCTGGTGTCCGCACTGCAGCGAGGTACAGAAACTGGGCGACGGGACGTACGTCTCCGTTCCCTTCTTCAGGAACGAGGGTTACATATAACCGAGACGTTCCCTTTCAGTCGGTCACGTTCGACGTACGTCAGTAGTGACCGACGAATTGGGATCCCAACTAAAACACCACAGTTACGAAACCCCTTCCAGTGCCCAGCGCAAGCTCGGCCACCCGTCGCACCAATTGGGACGGTGAAGGGGGCGAGCTAACGCCGAGAGAGTCTACTGCTGTTCCAAACTACCCACCAAGTAAACTAGACTACACTGGGGAAGCGAACCCAAGGGGGACGCTGCGGAGGCCACTACCTACCCGATGGGAAAGAAGTTTACGTGGAGAGCATATATGGGCTGGCCCGAGGGGCAGCACACATATGGAGTCCCTGGGATGGCTCCACCTGAGTGGGGGGAGACTCATCTGACAGATGACAGCAGAGCTGGCTCTGCTAAGGGAAGACACGGGCTCACCGTAGGGAGTTAGGCCGTGGACAAGACACATATGGACCGCTCACGTAGAGGGGTCATGACATATGGAACCCAGCCAACGTCAACATCAGAAATGGACATTGACCTGGCAACAGACACTCCGCAATGTCCGAGCCGTAGGGGGAGGTGGAGGAACTCGACAAGGTTCGCCAAACGGGGAACACGACTGGAGTCAGAAGATGCACGTATCCGGCCCAGGGGGCGGGAATGGCATTGCAAGCCGACACTTAGAGCGGGTTCAACGCGTCTACCGGCTAGTGGAAGCAAGTACACGGGAAGATACCGGCTCCACACGTAAGCTATAAAACCTAGCAAACGTGTTAGGTGTCGCCCAGCCCGCAGCTCTACAGATATCTGCTAGCGAGGCACCTTGAGCCAATGCCCAGGAAGAGGCCACTGCTCTCGTGGAGTGAGCTCTCAACCCGAACGGGCACGGCACACCCTGGGAATCGTACGCCAGGGTAATGGCATCCACTATCCAGTGGGCCATTCTCTGCTTAGAGACAGCCTTCCCTTTCTTCTGGCCTCCATAACAGATAAAGAGCTGATCTGAGGTCCTGAAGCTTCGAGTTCTATCCACGTAAACGCGCAGAGCACGAACTGGACAGAGCGAAGCTAGGGCTGGGTGTGCCTCCTCCGAAGGCAGCACTTGCAGGTTCACTACCTGATCTCTGAAGGGAGTGGTAGGAACCTTGGGCGCATATCCGGGTCGGGGTCTCAGGATCACGTGAGAATCCCCAGGCCCGAATTCCAGGCACGATTCGTCGACCGAAAATGCGTGCAGGTCCCCTACCCTCTTGAGCGAGGCCAAAGCAACCAGGAGGACGGTCTTCAGAGACAGTTCTTTTAACTCAACTGATTGCAAAGGCTCGAAGGGATGACGCCGAAGAGATGTAAGAACTAAGGTGAGATCCCAAGAGGGTATGGAGGAAGGGCGGGGAGGATTCAGTCTCCTCGCCCCCCTCAGGAACCTGACGATCAGATCGTGCCTCCCCAGGGACTTTCCATCAACTGCATCGTGATGTGCGGCAATGGCGGCAACATACACTTTAAGGGTGGAGGGAGACAGTCTTCGCTCCAACCCTTCCTGCAGGAAGGAGAGCACGGATCTGACCGAGCAAGATCAGGGGTCCTCTCGGTGAGAGGAGCACCACTCAACGAACAGGTTCCACTTCAACGCATAGAGGTTCCTAGTAGAAGGAGCTCTAGCGGAAGTGATAGTGTCTACGACCGCTTGCGGAAGATCACTTAGAACCTCCGCATCCCGTCCAGGGCTGTGAGAGCTCATCGGCTGCACGGTTGAGCACACCTGGGACATGAATGGCACGAAGCGACCTCAGATGCTTGTGACTCCATAACAAGAGATGGCGGGCGAGTTGCGACAGGCGACGGGAGCGTAGACCACCCTGATGGTTGATGTACGCAATGGTCGCCATGCTGTCTGATCAGACTAGAATGTGCTTGCCTGACAACAGCTCCTTGAAGCGGCCCAGCGCAAGACGAACTGCCAGCAACTCGAGGCAATTGATATGCCAATGCAGCTGTGGATCCGTCCACAGTCCCGAAGCTGCATGCCCATTGTACGTGGCACCCCACCCCATGGCAGAGGCATCTGTGTGGACAGCATGCCTGGACACCTGTTCGAGGGGAACACCAGCCCGCAGGAACGAGGGGTCTGACCATTGGGTGAGAGTGCGGCGGCAATTCGGTGTCACAGGAACACGGAAAGTGCCGCGCTGCCACGCCCATCTCGGGACCCGGCCGTGAAGCCAGTGTTGAAGCGGCCTCATATGAAGCAAACCGAGCGGCGTAACTGCGGCTGCGGATGCCATATGCCCCAGGAGCCTCTGAAACTGTTTCAGTGGGACCGCTGTCCTGCGCTTGAGTGAACTCAGGCAGTTCAACACTGACTGGACGCGCTCCTCGGTGAGGCGCGCAGTCCGGGTGACCGAGTCCAGTTCCATACCGAGATAAGAGATCCTCTGCCCGGGGGCGAGTTTGCTCTTGTCCCAGTTGACCCGAAGACCCAACTGGCTGAGGTGAGCCAACACCATGTCCCTGTGTTCGCACAACTGCTCCCGCGAGCTGGCAAGAATAAGCCAGTCGTCGAGATAGTTGAGAATGCGAATGCCTTTTTCCTTGAGAGGAACAATGGCCGCCTCCACAACCTTCGTAAAGATGCGGGGCGACAGGGCCAGCCCGAAGGGCAGGACTTTGTACTGATACGCTCGACCCTCGAACGCAAACCGTAGAAAGGGTCTGTGACGAGGCAGAATCGAGACATGAAAGTACGCGTCCTTCAGGTCTATCGCTGCAAACCAATCCTGGGGACGGATGCATTCGAAAATGCACTTCTGCGTAAGCATCTTGAACGGCAGCCAGTGAAGGGACCGATTCAGGACTCGCAGATCCAGGATTGGCCGTAACCCACCTCCTTTCTTCGGTACAATGAAGTAGGGGCTGTAAAACCCTGACTTCATATCGGCTGGAGGGACCGGCTCGATTGCATCCTTCGCCAGGATGAACAGGTGCACTGTCCAGAGTCACCTGAGTGAAATGGACACCTCTGAACACCGGGGGACGCCGGGTGAACTGAATCGCATAGCCGAGTCTGATTGTGCAAATGAGCCAGCGGGACGGGCTGGACAGAGCTAACCAAGCTTCCAGACACCGAGCCAGCGGGACCAAAGGCACCACAGGGAGTGGGGCAGCGAGGCAGAGTGCCGAGACTCGATTCGGACGGCATAGCGGCCCGAAGTGGAGACTGACTCCGCCGAGTGGCAGTGTGAATGGGAGACAGCACTGGTGCGGCCTCGACCAACACAGGAAAAGTTTATCAGTTTATGAGCAATTGAACTGAATTCCTCATTTAGTGTTTCTGATGTCTATTGTGGACATATCCAACAGCAAATCCAGTTTTGACACATAATGCCTTTCATTGCAGGAGTTTATTGAAGTTTATTATCGATTCTCTAGCTGCTCGAATCTCAAGCTGTCTGGCGGACATCTCGGCATGGATGAAAGAACATCATCTACAGCTCAACCTGGCTAAGACTGAGCTTCTCGTCTTCCCTGCCAATCCGACTCTAAATCACGATTTTCAGCATCCAGCTTGGAACATCCTCAATTACTCCATCAAATTCGGCCAGAAATCTTGGAGTAATCCTTGATGACCAACTGTCCTTCAAAGACCACATTGCAAAGATAGCTCGGTCATGCAGATTTGCACTGTTCAACATCAGGAAAATCAGTCTACACTCCTACCAGAAGCCTACGGTCTTCAAAGGAGCGAAGGCTTGTGGTACCGTCACAGAGAGGCACGAAATCACTTTCCAGAACATTCTCACTCACTGTCCCTTGCTGGTGGAATGATCTTCCTACCTTCATCCGGAATGCTGAATCCCTGGCAATATTCAAAAGACAGCTGAAAACTCATCTCTTTCGTGAGCACTTAACTTCATCTTAAAAAAAAAAAAAAAAAAATTCTTATACCTATCCTTTCACTTCCTCTCTATTGTAGCTTATGATACTCTGAGAACTGCCGATAACTTTTATTGTGAGCACTTCTTGTCTATTTGCCTCGTCATGACGACTCGCTTGTTGTATTCCTCACTTGTAAGTCGCTTTGGATAAAAGCGTCTGCCAAATGAATAAATGTAATGTAAATGTAAATGTAAATGTAATGATTCAGTTGTACATTTAAAGAAGTGACCAAAATCAAAGAAGAAGAAACTTACACAAAACAATGATTTACTAAGTTGCACAGTTAACAGAGGAAAAGGAAACCCTGTGTAATGTGTAAAGTGTAATGTTTCTTCAAAGGTCTAAGACACGTCTGACCTTCATGCTGATGGATTTCATACCAACAGCAAAATTGATCTTCCAGCTTGATTTCCAATGGCGAAATGAGTATCATCTTCTCCCCATAAATACACAGCGTTGGGGTTTGTACTCTGACAATTTGAGTACCAAAATCCAAAAAATTGAGAATAAAGGTTCTTTATTTTTACAGATGTCAGAGATTGTGTATGGCTGAATCAGACGGATGGCAGAAGCACAATCTGTCTTCTTGCATACTTTGCAAGTGTATTGGCGTTTTAAGAGTATATACTTGTTCTCACAAACACGTTCCGCTCGCTCCGTTCACTTCCTTCTGAGCCAAGAGGACTTTGTCTTGTGGCTCATCAAGCAATTAAATGGTAATATTACTGATATTTGATGATATATAAGCCATTTCTTGGATGTTAAACATACTACTTTGCGATGTGGGATTGTGAAAATGTATTTATGATGGATTGCGATTGTGACTGGCTGATTGAGTCTGGAATATTACATGTCTGACTGCATTGTGCCAAATGTAAAATTTGGAGTGGTTTACCCTTTCCTGTAGTCAAAGGAACACTTAATGCTTCAGTATACCAAGACATTTTGTATACTGCTATGCTTCCAACTTTGTGGGAACAGTTTGGGCAAGGCCCTTTTCTTCTCCAGCATGACTGTGACCCAGTGCACAAAGCAAGGTCCATAAAGACAACTTGACTGCCCCTCACAAAGCCCTGACCTCAACCCCATCCAACACCTTTGGGATGAACTGGAACAGAGATTGCGAGCCTTATCTTCTTGCCCAACATCAGTGTCTGACCTCACAAATACTGGATGAATGGGCAAAAATTCCAACAAAAACTCTTCAAAAAGCCTCTCCAGAAGAGAGGAAGCTGTTATAGCTCCAAAGAGGGGGTCACCTCCAAGGGTGTAGATTTGGTTTCAATATTGGGGGGGTTGAGCGTTGGTATGCTGCCTGTTATTTTATTTTATTTTTTTTTAATTTAAAAAAAAAATCTGTTTTATGTGTAGCGTTATTGGATAATTTATTTCTTCTTTATCTATCTATCTATCTATCTATCTATCTATCATAACTTTATGGAATTTATCTATAACCATTCATCAAATTCTAACATAACGGAGTGATTCTAAAAAGAAAGAAATTGTTAAATATTGAAACCGCCAGTAGGTGGCAGCGATTTGACGTTTTAATGAGTGAGCTACTTAAATCATTCATTCAAGCCAATTCGTTCAAAAGTCAGATTAATTAAGGAAGAAAACAAACACTGATGTGAATACTTTTGTCATTGATAAGACACTATTGAAAAATGAAGTAACAAAACAGACGGCTGTTTTGGTAACTGGTTACAGTTACACTGATAGTTATGGCTAAATTGCAATGGATTAGCTAGCTAAAATATATGTGGAGTGTACCTAGCTATTACAATGTTTTCATATCTCCTTCTCAGTACATGCTTTATTCTTTTTAACATCCCTCTTTGAACAGAAGTTTAATATAGTTGGCTGGGCAACAGTTCTCTTCATTTTTTGGTGCTACCCGTGCTCTCCATTCAAACATTAGAGCTCGACTCGCGTTGTTTTGGTGAAAGTGCGACGCTTATTGGTTGGGCGTTACCATTCGGTTCAATGGAAGGGAGGTACTTTTTTGACTAATTTATTATGACAAACTCATATTCGATTAGAAACAAAATTATTGTTACAAAATAAATGAATTATACATGTTAGTATAGATCTACTGTGATTTTCATGTTGAAATATTGGGGGGGTTGTAACGGATGGATTTGAATATTGGGGGGGTTACCTCCCCCCCATCCCCCCCGCAAACTACGCCCCTGGTCACCTCCATGTCAATGTTTATGTATTTAGAATGTCATTACAGTCCCTGTTGGTGTAATGGTCAGATGTCTCAATACATTTGTACATATAGTGTATATAGAATTGTATTTATAGGGAAAATATCTTGTTTAAGCATTTGCGCTGCCACTGAATTCCCCATTTAGTCTTTCTGATGTCTATAGTGGAGATAAATAAATCTACATTTGACACACAATGCCTTTCATTACAGGAGTTTATTGAAGTTTATTGTTGATTAAAGTTGTAAACTTAAAGTGTATATGTATATTTGGTAACACATTAGTATATACTTTAAAAACTAAAGTAATTGACCCTTCGCCTGGAGTTTGATTGACAAGCGATCTAACCAATCAGAACGCTGAATCCGCCATTTTGCCAAATGAGCTAGTAGGAAGAGATGATCGGTTCATGAGCCCCTTGAGCTGAGGCACTACAGCAATCTGTCACGACACATTAAAGAGCCACAAAACAGTTTTTATTGTTTGAATTTCTTAAAAAAAATACATTTGAAAGCTGGGACTTTGTTTAATATCATAAGTAACCTGCTTTGTCTTGTCCGTCGACATGTTGTCAGTGTCCTCTTTCTTCCGCGATGTATTTTTCACTCTGTGTGGCATGACAGCGCCACGGCTTGTCAGACAAAGCAACAGTAACTAAGGGGGGCAGGTCTTTGCGAAGGGTCAATTTGTGTGGGATAATAGAAGGTTTGGGTTCTAACAAAATACAGTATGTGAGTTCTAAATTTAAAATAGGAGTTGTGTTGCTTAAACTGTTCTTTTGAGGAATATATTTCTTAAGAAGGGAGATGTGATGTATGTAATTGTTTAATTACTCCTTACCTGTTGAGGGCGCTCTCCATCTGGAAATGTGTGTGGATATATAACCTGTTGAAAAAGAACAAGAGGATGAGTAAAAAGAGATCGTCATGTTCATCTGGTGTCTCTGTGAATTATTAAAATATACATTCAACAAATATTACAATATCATAATAGCAAAGTGTCTGAATACATACATTTAGGCGATTTTTCAGTTCTTTTTCTTTTTAACACATTTGCAAAGTCAAATCTGTTTTTTTAAATGTGTAGATTGATGTAATAAAATAACTGAAAGCATTTTAGCATACGGTTGCATTATAAAATGTGCCATATTTCCTCTGCATTTAAAGGCACAATATGTAATTTTGAGAGAGACAATCACAACACACGGTTCGAGAGCAGTGGAGCTTTTATAATGCTGCAGATGACTCTTTTTCCTCTTCTTACCATCAAGCGTATCCGAGATATAAGCAAAAAGACTTACTGTGTTGAGCAACATAACAATGATTTGTTTTCTGTCGATTAATGTATCCAAACAGTTGCTCATCTATCTTACAAAACACATATTAAAGCGTCTTTGGTATTTCCATAGTTTCTACAAAATAAAAAATCAAGGGTGAAAAAATGAAAATCAAGGGTAACACGAGTGACAAGTGTAATATACATAATCCAAAGATAAGATATATAGTGTCTGATATAGAGCTGCAAGGCAATTGACTTTGAGAAAATGCATGTGTTTCCATTATGAATAACCAGCAAACAATTACTGGCAGGAACTAAATATGCCATGACCTACATACTCAAGATGTTGAATGAGGGCTCCACCTGGTGACGGACAACAGGGTTCACAGACAGACTCAGGGTGTGTGTTGATCAGATGAGTCTTCTTCGCTTGGACAGCCCTATTGTGTCAAAATCATTCCAGTGCACTTAAACATCCATTCCCTAAAATCCCCACAGCGAATTACAAGTGCAAAAACGTCTCAGGTTACGCATGTAACCATGGTTCCCTGAGAACAGGGAACGAGACTCTGTGCTGAATTGCGCTATGGGGAACGTCACTCGTGACCCTTGTTCGAAATGCCAAAATCACAACACTCCAATCCTATTGGCAGGCGACAGCCTATCACGTCAAACGGCGCGAACCGTGACGTATAAAGGGAGCGCCTGGGGAAACAGCCAACATCTTTTTGTCTTTGAGGGACTGTTAGCAGGCATCCTGAAGCATGGAAGGAAAGCGCAGAGTCTTGTTCCCTGTTCTCAGGAAACCTGAGACGTTCCCTTTCGAAAGGGAACTTCAACTCTGCGCTGAATTGCGCTATGGGGAACAATATACCCACGCCACCATGCTAGAGGAGAATGCATGCCCAAAATGTCTGGACAAACATCCAGCAGTTCCAGGGAAAAAACCGGGAGCAGTTCTCCAAGGCTGTCAGTGACAGCATTCCCTACGGCTAACAGCCCAAGTTGAGCCTAAAAAGAGACCCTTCAAAAAAGGGCCTGCCAAGGCTGCTCGAGCATCTGGGACCAACGAACTAAAGAAAGTGGTCCCTCTAAGGGAATGTGTACAAGAGTCCAAAGGAACCTCGGCCAGTCACTAGGGGGGAACAAAATCACCCCTGACACCACCAAGGAGGCCTAGCTAAATTTAGCAAAGCCAAACCTAGCCTGGCCAACCTCGTCTGATATACAGAATCTCCAAGCGCTAACTGCAAAAGGAGAGCAGGAAAGAGCGACTGCAGAAAGGCAGTAAGCTACTCAAACCCACACTCAGAGATGGGCATCCTGGAGAGCGGAACTCAGCTGAACGCTATTAACCCTCGTATGAGGGGAGTACAACCACTCATCCTAGGATCTACTCAGCCACTGACAAAGTGCTGAGGAGGCTGTGCGCTAAAGAAACCGGTACAGGGGAGCACAAACCATGCTCGGGCTTCACTATTCCTGAATATGAGAAAAAATGAAGCAACACAAGCGACAGCATCAGATGGCCGAAAAAACAACCAATCCGATACAAATAACTGAAATAGCGAGTGCTAGCTCTAGCTACAAACACAGTATCAGCCGAGAAGCTACACAAGCACCGGAGGCTAAAATAACAAAGCGGCCATCAGCGGCCTGCCTGTAAAACAGCCAGCCTAGCATTCAGTTATTCGCCCAAATAATCCCTTAATAATAATAATAATAATAACAACAACAACTATATGCACGGGAAGCTATACAGGAAAAGCAAGGTCTACATTTAGGAAATAAAAATGGACCTGGCTTACCTCCTGCTGCTCGTAGAACGCAGATTTCTCCTTACTTCTTCCACACAGAAAAGGATAAAATCCAAAGTTCTTTTAAGCCTAAAAGCACTTTCACTATCAAGCCAGATGGCGGGCCGTCAGAAAAATATTCATCATAGGCCCACATCGTCAGCCCGACTGTCAAAGTCGCTGGCACTGCTGGCGCCGATTCTCGATCACCTCCCTCAGATCCTGCTTCTTCCTCCTTGCATCCCACCATCTCTGCGACTTACTCCGGGGAGGAGGAGGCGCATGAGCGGCGACACTAGCCTTCTGGGCCTGCCTCTGAGCCTCAGCTCAGTACAACCACTCATCCTAGGATCTACTCAGCCACTGACAAAGTGCTGAGGAGGCTGTGCGCTAAAGAAACCCCGGTACTGGGGAGCACAACCAGCCTAGGGCCAGTCTGAACGGGAGACTTCATAGAAGTCTACAACCAATGACCAGCTTAGGGAACTAAGCACAATTACACAGTCAACCCAAAGGGGAAGTACGAAGCTCATCCTAACAGACAGACCATACTGTGGGCACATAGTCATGGAGGCTGGAACAAAGGGCCTACAACATAACCAGAGTTCTTAATAATGAACTAAGCATTCCACAGAAACTTAATACAAGAGGCGCTATTCCAGGATGGCCTGTAAGGCCAAACACCTGAAACATAGCATGCTGAGAGCATGACCACCAAGTAATTAAGTAGCTGTGAGTGCCCACGAAACAGCCCGTCCAACACAATCCAACAAACAGTGTACTCGGTAAAGCACCTTTCTACTCTTAAAGCAAGAGGAGTACAGCGTATGCCATCACACACTGAAGAAGGCCCATGGGCCTATAACTTCAGCAGACACGTGGCATCAGCTCGTGGCAGTGTTATCGAGGTTCAGGCTAAACAGACTGACTACAAAGGAGGTCCTAGTCAGCCCGAGCCCCGGCCAGTCAGTGACACAAATCCCTTTACTGCTTCAGTAAAAAATTATAAGGGAGAACCTTGAAAAAGGTAAATGCCAGCATGCTCCACAGGAGGCTCTTAAGGCCTACCCGTCGCACACGGCGTCAGCTAGCAGCCACTAAAGTTCTAGGAGCAGAATAGAACCGAGTAACAGACAGGGTAACTATTTAGCTCAACTAGAGCTAAAGGAAACAAATGCACTCAGAAATGTACTCAGTAAAACACCTTTTACTCTCTAAGCGAGAGGAGTACAAAGCCAAACTCCGGCGTGAAAACAAAGGAGGCCTGTAAAAAGGCCTACAACTTCATAAAACATGCGGCGTTAGCCAGTGCAGTCATAACTCACTCATGGTGAAGAGACATACAAAAAACCCATACAGGCTGTGCCAACATGCTCACTTTAACACTGAAAGGAGGCACTAATGGGGGCTAACAACTTCCATGAACACGTGGCAACCACAGGGTAACACATGACAGATGCTAGCCAGACAGCCAGTACTCGAGAAACCATAGGAAGGAGAAGTACACGCTACGCCACACGACCCAACGAAAGGCCTGACCTAAGGCCTACTCATACATTTGGGGAGGGGCGTGGCTAATGGCGGCATGTGTCATGAGACATGACTCAACCATGGCATGAATCTGTATACGACCACCCAGCTGGGCCAACACAGAAGCTACAAATGGGGCCTGGTAAGGCCTGCTACCTTAAGCACCATGTGGCACCAGCCTGTGGTCATAACAGGGCCCAAGCTCAAAGGAGGGCCAGTTCCAAACCCTAAAAGGTAACTTAAGGGTTAACTAGCTACACAACCTGAGCCTAAGCGTACACATTCCAACAGGCAATGTAAAAGTATGCTATCATGATCTAAGGAAGGCCTATAAGGCCTAACGCCACAGATAACATGAGCATAAGCCTGAGGCAGTGCTAAAAAAGCGTGGGCAAACTAGAAATCGTAAACCAACAGTGCTGTATTTAGCGAGAGTCTCATCTATAGGTGGCATCGACACATACCCATGCTGGCCCAATCCCTCAACATCAGCAAAATTAGCTTGCTGATGTTGATGAATTCGGGCAGAGAATGGGTTCTTCCATGCCTTCTCGATCTCAAAATGCAGATCGGGAAGGAATGGAAGGTTCGCCGGAGTTACCGGGTTATGGCTAGAAAGAAACTGATCGTCTAACCTGCTGCGAGCGGGTTCCCTTCTCACGCACTCCCAGGGCAGCTGCAGCCTGCTCGAGGTGCGTTCCATAACCTCGAGTAACTCCTAAAACGCCGCGCAGGGCGGCCCAGGAGGAGCCGCAAGCTCACTCGCTTCTCCCTCCTCGGCCATCTCCTGCTCTTTGGGGCTTTGAGCCAAAAGAGCACTCGCCCCTGGATCTAAAGATGTCAGAGACAGGACATCATCATCCTCCAGAAGCGCGTCCTCGTCAGTCGCTTCGGCATGAGAAAGATTTACACCCCTCTCAAACTCCTCAGCGAGCTCCACCTGAGAGCCCCATGATTTCAGCCGCTGCTCCGCTTCAGCACGAGCGGGGCCGGAACCACCAGGCAACGGTGATGACGCCTCTCCCCTCGAGAAGAGGGCCAAATGAGAACGGAGCGTTTTCATGGGCAAACGCTCACAGTTAACGCAGACAGCACCCTCGAGTACTGTCCACGCATGCTCTTCGCCCAGACACATAATGCACAGGTTGTGTGTGTCCTCCAGTGTTAGAAACCTGGGACAAGGATCAGCACACTTCCTGAAAGATTTCTCAGACATTTTGGTAACAAAAAACACAGGAGTTCTGTGAGTAATGGCAACGAACAAAACAGTCCCGAAAAGACAAAAGGATGTTGGCTGTTTCCCAGGAGCTCCCTTTATATGTCACGGTTCGCGCCGTTTGACGTGATAGGCTGTCGCTGGCCAGTAGGATTGGAGTGTTGTGATTTTGGCATTTCGAACACGGGTTACGAGTGACGTTCCCCATAGCGCAATTCAGCGCAGAGTTGAAGTTCCCTTTCAAAAGGGAACCAGTGATTTCGGACTCCTCACTGTGTTCGCTTACCAGAAATGTTGTTTTTCTTCACCTGTATTCTCCAGAGTTGACAGAACTAGAGAACAAGCACATATCCATAAAGAAGCTTTTACATCCATGGAATCTTTCCATTAGACAAAATCTTCTTTATAGTGGGCCTAATTATTATTAAAAATAGAAATGCTTAATAAAATAACACATTTATTCATTCAATGTGTTTGACAAAAATATGCATAAAGATACACAATAAGCAAAACAGTCCAGCAAAGTTAAAAGGGTATAATTAACCAATGGGAAGATGGTCTTTTAGTAACATTTTGGTGTCTGTGCAGTGGAAAGTTGAAAAAACTTAAACTGATCTGTAGTTTTAACAAAAGCCCTGGAGCTGGCAGGAAATTATTTTGCAACAGAGTTTTGGATGATGAAATCAAGTAATTGTGGGAAACAAACTGCACAATAAAACACTTCACAGTCAACACGTACCATTGGTTGCACAGTTCACTTGGCAAGGTTTGCACCGCTCCCTCATTCCCTTCTCTCTTTCCTCACCACTAGATCACCTAAAGTTTACCTAAATATGCAACATATTTAATGTTCTGTGTGAATTAAAGTGATTTGATATCTCATGTTTGCTGTCATTTGAGTGTTTTAATGGTCTTACAGTTTTACACAAGTAAAAAATTAACATCCACATCTTTGAATTCAAAAAAGTACTCTGCTTCATAGGAGAAGGGAATCTCCAGACATTTTGGATGTTTCGTAAATGTGAAAACAGCTGCTGCAGGATTTTTCTAAGATTGCCACAAATGGACTTTGACACGCAGAGAAGGAGTTTGAAAATCAGATATATAAGACGTGTTTGTGTCATCAAACACTGAAGAACACAAACTGTGAGTTACTGATTTTAATATAGACAGTCTGGGCATTCATGTTCTTACAATTTTTAACATATTTTTAGATCAAAAACCAATCTCTGCAGCTGTGACCCTACTGAGGAGAGATTGAGAACATGGCAGTATGGGAGGCATCCAGGAGGCATCCGGAACAGATGCCCGAGCAACCTCAGCTGGCTTCTCTCGATGTGGAGGAGCAGCGGCTCTACTCTGAGCTCCTCCTGAGTGACCGAGCTCCTCACCCTATCTCTAAGGGAGCGCCCAGCCACCCTACGGAGGAAACTCATTTCGACCGCCTGTATCCGGGATCTCATTCTTTCGGTCATGACCCAAAGCTCAAAGGTGAGAGTTGGAACATAGATTGACCGGTAAATCGATAGCTTCACCTCACAGCTCAGCTCCTTCTTCACCATGATGGACCGGTACATCGACTGCATTACTCCAGAAGCTGCACCGATCTGCCTGTCAATCTCCCACTCCATCCTTCCCTCACTTGTGAACAAGATCCCAAGATACTTAAACTCCTCCACTTGGGGCAGGACTACTCCACCAACCTGAAGAGGACAAGCCACCCTTTTCCAGCTGAGAACCATGACCTCGGACTTGGAGGTGCTGATTCTCATCCCAGCCGCTTCACACTCGGCTACAAATCGTCCCAGTGCACGCTGAAGGTCCTGGTTTGATGGAGCCAACAGGACAACAAGATAATGAACAGGACCGGTGACAAAGGGCAGCCCTGTCGGAGTCCAAGGCTGCGTTTACACTGGCACAAAAAAATAAGATTTTTTGCTCACATCTGACACAGATCGGAATTAGTTGCACACGTGTAAACACAAAAATCCGCACGAGATCCGATTTTTTCGCGTCCGATCTGAGCCACATGTGGTTTTAAATCTGATACATATCCGATCTGTGGACATGCGACCTACGTCTAAACACGCATATCCGATTCCCATTGGAATTTCAAGCCACCACAAGGCGAGGGCGACACGTTTGCTCACTAAAAGGTAGCTTTAATGTTGTATTATGAAGCAGATGCTTGTATGCACTTGCACTAAAAATTCGCAGCTTTATTATTGAGGTGGGAACTTTATATGTCACGTTATCTATTTTTCCAGAAAGAAGTTGCGCACACACATATTCAGCAGTTGAATTTCAACCTTTGCCCATTTAATTTAAAAGAGACCGCCGTGTTCTCTTTCTTATAAGCCAAAACCTTAACTGTAGGCTAGCTTCTCTCTCTCTCTCTCTCACGCGCGCGCTCTCCCTAGCTTGAGTTCTATAACTGATAACTGTAGATAAAATATCGAATGCAAATTACCTTTATTTTCCGTTCTATATCCGTTCAGTCAGAATTCGCGCTGCAATATCCATGACACTGACAGCTGTTAACTTATCCATTCTGACAGGTAATCATGGCCACTCGACATGAAATATATAAATAATTTTAATAGCACGGCCATTCAAAACCAGAGGATCTACTATGTGCATGTAAAAACTATCAATACCACTCATTTTGGGGCTGGAAGTAATGTAAACACAGATATCGGATACCAGTCGCGTCTAAAGTGAATGTAAACACACTGGCCAAAAAAAACGGATATGGTCAAAAGATCGGATCTGTGCATTAAGGCTTGCAGTGTAAATGCAGCCCAACACACACCGGGAACAGGTCTGACTTACTGCCGGCATTGCGAACCAAGCTCCTGCTCTGGTCGTACAGAGACCCCATACTCCCAGAGCACCCCCCACAGCGCGCCGCGAGGGACACGGTCGAATGCCTTCTCCAAATCTAACTTGAAAATATGAAACATTTAACATGTAAATAATTATAAAATGTTATAAAATAATAAATGTTACATAATATATTTTACCATATATGTTTTTATACCTCATGAGTAAATATATCTGCAATATATTATGCATGCAGTACCATATCTGATCACATATAAATCTATATATTATGAAGTATATTAATGAATATAAAACTACATATATTTAGATATATTAGTAAATATATTATCACATTTTCAATATATAAAAAGCAGCAATTCCTTATGTAATTCATTATGCTATTTAATATATTGTAATATATTTATGCAATATATTTTTCTGTATATTTTTCAAATCTGCTGTTAAAACGTAATGTATTGATCATTCATATATTGTAGCAGTTATAAACCTGTTAAAATGTTTGTTTGTTTTGTTTTTTGTTTTTTTTTGTAATTGTACTACACACCATGAGGGGGCGACAAGGATCTATACTCTCAGGTATAGAATTGGTGTAGAGTGTAGAAGAAGTTAGATAACTAAAATGGGAAATGTTGAAATCAATATTAAGTTATCTAAATCAGAGGGAAAGAGCATAGTGTGGAAAGAAATAATGGACAAATGGCAGCAACAGTGGCAGAATGAAACAAAAGGGAGACATTTATATTCAATACAAAGCAGAGTGGGTGTGTCAAGAGACAATGGTACGAGTAGGAGAGAACAAGTCATTTTAAGTAGAATAAGAATGGGGCATAGCAATCTTAATGGCACTTTACATATTATGTGGAAACACCCAACAGGAGTGTGCACACAGTGTCAGGAGTATGAGATGGTTGAGCATGTTTTAATATCTTGTGTAAGGTTTAATCAAGAAAGACAAGAAATGAGGACCCAGTTACAGAGTTTAGGACGGGTAGAGGCAAGTGTTAAAAGTATTTTAGACTGCAGAGAAACAAAAAGGCAGGAAATATTTATTAGGTTTTTTAAAAGAAACTGGATTGGAGAAGATAATATAGTATAAAGGGAATTTAATACAGTAGGTGGCAGTAATCCAACAAATTGGATGCCAGCTGCCCTAAAAACCCGAAGAAGAAGAAGAGGAGCTGAACACGCAGCGCCGGATGAAGCTCAATGAAACCTCTATTGCAGATATGATAAATAATGATGATGTATGTGGGATGATAGAGTAGGGTTCAACAAGGAAACATAGTTAATGGTCTATTTGTGAAAGAAGGAAGAGGAAATAATTTTAAACTTCACTTATCACCCAAGGTTAATTTGCCATCCAACACAGTAGGTGGCGATAATGCTCCTTTGGAGTTAATCGCCATTGAAGAAGAAGAAGAAGAAGAAGAAGAAGAAAAGAAGAAGAAGAAGAAGTTAGATTTAAGCATGGCTTTATGGGTCCAAACATTCACTTGTCCTGATTGAGAAACAGAAAGATGACTTGAAGTGGGTTTAGAGGCTATGAACTATGTTCAACTGTTGTGGATCCTTGGACCGGATTATGCCACATATAGAAATTTAAAGACTTTCTAGTTTGCTTGGAATGGTATTGACACTAAGGAGTACAGTTTGCTCTGGGGAACTTTTGGATTCTTGGACGTTGGCTTTCATGGACATTGATTCCTGCACTGATGTGAATGAACATTCATCATCATCATCATTATCACATAAAAGCAGATAAGATTTTAATTTCTATACTACTGGTTATTGATTGGGAAAAATTTATGTTTTGTTTGTATTTATGAAAGTGTTTGATAGATAAAAAGATGTAAATGAATGAGAAGCATTTATTTATTTTTGGGTTTATAGATCATAGTTTTTTGTCAATGCTTGTAATATATGAAACTATCTTGCCTCATTGATTTTCTGTTGTGCACTAAACAAAATCTAGTTAGTGATTCCCTCCCTATAAAACAGACTTATAACTAATGCTTTTGGGAGATCAAAGTAATGGTTATAATATAGGGAAATATATTTTTTCTTTTCATAAGAGGAGGCAAATGCACGGTTTGAATGGAGAATAATATTTTTGATATAAGAAAGTGACACTGGGTCAAACTGAAAAAAGCACAGCCCAGTTACACCTATAAAACCTTTGAAACCAAGGTAAAAAAAAAAAAAAAAAAAAAAAAGCTAGCTCTAATCCCATTATCTTTCCCAACAAAAAACTTCACAAATAAATCACGTTTTCTGTAAAGGAGTCATGCTAAGCTTGTCTGTGATAAGAAAACCTTACACATTGTTCATTTACATAAGGTTGTATTTATAAGGAAAGTTTATGAGCAGTTGAACTGAATTCCTCATTTACGTTTCCTGAGGTCTTTTGTAGAGTTAAAGAAATCCACATCAACACATAATACCTTTCATTGCTGGAGTTTATTAAAGTTTATTGTTGATTTGTTTCAGTTGTAGATTTAAAAAAGTGACCCAAAACAAAGAAGAAGAAAATAATTAATGAGATTACATAAAACAACAGCCATATATCCTGTTACAATATATACCATGATTTACTAAGTTACAGAGTTAACAGAAGAAGAGAAACCCAAAACCTTAATTTGATTTTGTTTCTGAGAAACACTGTAATGTTTCTTCAAAGGTCTAAGACACACGTTTGATCTTCATGCTGATGGATTTCATACCAACAAAGTAATTGTTCTTCCAGGTGTACCAACCATTTCCAATGGCGTAATGAGTAGCATCTTCTCCCCATAAATACACACCATTGGGGTTTGATTGGTGACAGGCTACGTACCAAAATGCCCCAAGATACTTTTTTGCACAGTTTTCTCCAGCAGTGTCTTGGTCTTTGTCAAAGGTGGAGAACTTCATACCACTGTGGTGGGTCAAAGAGTCACCTGCAGAGAAGAAGAGCATCATTGAGGACATCAGGAGCACATTTACTCAACTGAGTGTGAATTTCTTTTTAATGTGAATGAAAGTGTCCTACCTGCTCCTCCATCCTTGAACCCTGAAACAAGCAGTTTATACCCATCAGTTTCAGGACCCACAGAGAAGGACGAGTACTGAGCAAAAACTTTTTTTCCAGTGAAGTCCTCCAGATCCACTCTCAGCATGTACTTCCTCTTACGTGTCAGCTGGTACATGTTCTCCAGCCCTGTTCACACACACACATGAAGAACATGATCATCCACACAAACGGACACTCACTGTGAGATCTTACCCAGCCAGTATTCGCTCTCCACATTCCCAAATCCTCTCTTGTACTGATTCCACGGCCGATAGAAATTCACACTGCCGTCCATTCTCCTCTGAAACACCTGTGATGGGTTTATATAGAAGATATGATTCATAATGTATGTTCTGATGCATAGGCGCCGATCACGTGAGGCTGGAGCACTCACGGAAATGGTCGAGCACCCACGGAAAAATACGAGACATTCTCCACTGATTTTAACCAATATAAAAAATCGATTGGATCTTTTAGACACGATCCCTGTTTTATAGTTTATTTAAGGCATTTTCTACGGCGATATTTTAATGGCAAACGTCGAGAGAGCATCCAAGTGATGCGCAAGCACAAATGGCTCTGCTCTCAATCAGATACATGCGCGCTCAAACTCAAACTCTTTTATCAGATATCAGCGAGAGCATGACTCGCGACAACACTCGTGAAAGGAATGTGCTTTTGGGTCGAAATTGTCATCTTGCTGCATGGATATAATGCAAATAAAACGTCCAGTTTATGTTGATTTGAGTTAAATAAGAAGCGAACTGGCGCTGAAACGAGTTGTTTTTGAAATCATGCAGAGAAATGTTATGGCTCGTGTAAGTTAGTCTTCAGACATCGCTTGACTCTTCTCTCCAGGGAAATCACTAGCAAAATGCACACAAACATTTTGATATACAAACATTAATTAACTTCTTTTAACTTAAAGAAAAAAACATAAACAAAAAACATAAGAAACATAAATCGGCGCCTATGTTCTGATGTGTGTTTAATGATCTACAGTCACAGTCGTACCGTCCATCCTCCTTTATCTCCAGCTTTCCCTTTTGAGATCATGTCACAGTAAACCCAGACAGGAAAGCCATCTGTTGGATAGATGGAGTAAATCCCACTGAGCTTTTTTCCTGCTTTATAAAGGTCAGAACAGTCGACCGGCGTGTTTTTATCAGTACTGCTTCCTCTCACCAGAACAACAGAGAGAAGAACCGCTAGAAACACCATCAACTACATGAGACAGAGAGAGAAAGAGATGAACATCACACTGAAAACCATCTCTAGAAATGTTGTTGATGAACTTACTGCCATCTTCTCAGTCTCTCCTCAGTAGATCACAGCAGAAATCTGTTTAATCTAGACAAAAAAAAAAAAAAAATCTTAAAGTTGTATAAATGTCTGAATGTTTTCTGAGGTAAGTGACGAGTAAAACAGTAACTCACCGTTTGTGTTGTTGAGTCTGACAGACACTCTTTATATATCTGTCAGATTTTCATGCTCCTCCTCTGTGTCACAGAAGAAATTTACTTAATGAACACCCACATTTTAGATGCAAATAAAAAAGGCATCTGTCATCCTTGATGCAAATTATATATGCAGTGTATTGTATTTTATATATTCAGTAAATCTTACTGAATCTGGCTGATTTAGTTTAGAGATACATTTTGTAGTTTCGATTAAATCCATCATGTTTATTATATTGAATGTAAATGTAAATGTGGTCTCTCTCATAATGTGCCTTAGATTTCATGAATTTTCCATGTGTTGTTTGCTGTTTTTGCAGTGCCTTCAGTGCTTGGCCCCAAATTCTTCTTCTTCTTCCTTTTCTTTAATGGAAGTCTATGGCAGAACTGTTTGGTCAAAAATTGTGAAAACTGACACATAGAAGGAGGAGAGTCTGAACATTGATCATAGCAAATTTTTCCTCTGATTCCAACAGTCATTCTAAGTCAGATGTGTAACACAGGTTAGAATTCAGCTATATAAGAAACAGGAAGAAAATAATATAATTTTTAAATAATTATAATTATAATAAAATGCTGAAAGTATTAAACAAAAAGCTGATTAAAGTCATTGCAGTTCAAGACAATAAAATAATAAATTGATAAAATAACAAATTGCTTAAGTGATATATTCAGTCTAAATTGAGACTGCGCGTGACGTCATCGAGACGAGATGCGGGAGCAGTGAAAGAGATACGCATTGCTGATCGCGGGAGATTGATTGCTGATCAATCTGAGGCAAATATCTAAATAATCATTTCTAATATTCGAATAATATGATGTATAATATTTTGCAGACCTATTATTTATTTATTTTTAGAACGTGGTTGTTGATATTGCCGCTGATGATTCCTAATTGTGAACCCCTGTAAAATCCAATACGGGTGTAAAAGCATATGAAACCCCCGGATTTGGTGAGTTTCTAACTAATATTGTTCGATTACTAAAAAATGAATGTTATATTTGTTTATTGAAGTGTTTTATGTGTGTAGTAGTTTCTGAAGGAGTGTGAAATGTAATAAAATATTCCAATTAAGCACCTAAATACTATATTGCACATGATGACATATCCTGGTATGTTTATATATGTTGAATATGAGAGAGAAAGGTTTTTGAATACTATTTTCATATAGATTGATGGTTGATTGATGAATGTGTAGTGTATATTGTGTTGTTCTAAAGGAAATAGTGTGTAAATGCTTTTGAAACTTAAGACACTGTTTGTATGAACAGGTCAGATTTTTTAGTGCGATTGGATCGAACCCATTGAGCACCGAGATGGCGAGCCTCCCAACCGAACTACTGTTGATTTGAGAGAAACGCAAGAAATCCTGTGAGAGAAATCCTGTGAGAGAAGTCCTGTGCATATGTAACCGTATGCTTCTGTGGTCTGCGTTGTGTTTGGAATGAGTGAAGAAAGACAGGAGATCGCCGGATTGGGTCTGCATAGAGAATGTATTTTTATATAGACAGGCCTTCACGGCAGCCTCAGCTCACACATCAGTAACACTCTTTCGTTCAGGAGAAAGACGGAAAAGGCCAACACAAAGCAAAAGAGAAAAGACAGAAACGGAGAAATCGCAGTAACTCCGTACACTTAAACTTATACAGGGCAGAGCATTAAACACAACAGTATAAGCTTAAAAACACAAACATATGGTTCGTCAGTGCATACCTGCATAGAGAATGTATTTTTATATAGACAGGCCTTCACGGCAGCCTCAGCTCACACATCAGTAACACTGCCAATAAAAATAACAATCCCAAATATACCAATCCACAACAATGAAACATATATGTTAAATATATATGATCTTACATCTGTGATTTATCTAACAAAATAAATAAAAACAACTTAAACATTGTGTATTTCTGTGTGTGCATTATTTTCAACTTATGCTAACAGCTGATCTGTAGCATGGAACACAGCATACCTCTTTCGTTCAGGAGAAAGACGGAAAAGACCACTAAAAGAGCAATACAGCAGGTATGGCTGCCTGGGCTGAACCACTTTGTTGTAAAAGGAGGGGGGGGGGAAACCATCACCTCCTTACAGACCCTTTTTAATGTATTTTTATAAACACTGTTTTAAACAATTGTAGAATAGTATTGAATGCATATTAACAGGAAAATCTTGTGAAATAAAACAATTTTAACCTTGTTACACTCACCCCCACTGATTTCACTAGATTTTGCGTAACATCATGAACAGCACACAAAAGAGTAATTCACCATCAAAAAGAAACAAATAAAATAAAAGAAATCGTACACAAAATATTCAACTCTACAGTTAGATTACTCAGCAGTCAGGTGTAACCCCCAAACATACAGACTGAAGAAAGTCTACCAACAATATTGCTGTCCACTGAAGGACTAGGAAAGGCAAAGGTTAGCTACTCCTTTACCCAACCATAGGAAGACATGCCATATACACATCTTATCAGTAGATTACATCCAAGATTGCATAATTGTCTATCTTAATAGACTACACACAAACGTGAATTATTCCTTTTTAAGGAAATTTAAAGTGAAAAACACCTGAAAAAAGAAAAAAGAAAAAAAAAAAAGAAAGAAAGAAAGAGTGAAAAAGAAAAAAAAATAGTCATACACGATCTCTGTATCAAGTCATTTCGTTTTCTCCAATGAGATTCACAATGAATAGGTTATACATAGTCTGAATGAGCCTATTTAACGGCTTTACCAGTCTTAACAGACTATACCCCATTACATCTTATTCCTCTTTAAGAAAATATAAACAGAAAATGCATCAATAGATATAGTAACCACAGAACAAAACAAACAAAAACATCAAACAAAAACTCATACAAAATGAGTAACCATCTACCAATAACTCATAGCATCATTTAGTTTTACCCAAAAGATTCTTAACAAATTGACTAGACATAGTCTGAATGAGCCTATTTAACGGCTTTACCAGTCTTATCAGACTATACACAATTACATATTCCTCTTTAAGAAAATATAAAGCAGAAAATGCATCAAAAGGCATAGTAACAACAGAACAACAAACAAAAACATCAAACAAAAGGTCATACAAAAATGAGAAACCATCTACCAAACTCATGGTATCATTTTGTTCTACCCAAAAAGATTCTTGACAAATTGACTAGACATAGTCTGAATGAGCCTATTTAACGGCTTTACAAGTCTTCCATGTCTAGTACGATAACCCTCACTCTGATCAGGTCTTTTCACTGACAACTCCGTCTTTCCAGGTAGATGGTTGTACAGTAGGAAAAGGCTCATCAACTGGGCTTTCTTCAACTGCCTTAACCTCAGTGTTACACTCCTCACTTAAAGTGACACCCGTTACAGAATCATCCTGATTCCCATCTCTGTATTCAGAAGGGTCACAAACACCTTTATCACAGTCCACATGGAAGTCAACATCAGCAAGAGTAACATCACACTCACTGGTAGCAGATGTGACCAACTCCCCTTCAACTTCTACACCATCACTTGCCTGAGCAGTATCCTCACACATCACATTCTGCTCATCCAATTCATCTCTGTTTGCTACAGAGCTGCTAGAGAGGTCAGCAACCCACTGAGTAGTTCTTTCTTCTGCAAGCTGCTCAAAACTAGAGTCCTCAGGTTCATCACCACTCAAACTGGATAACTGTTCCTCGACAGCGTCTGCATCAAGCAATGGCAGAAAGTCAACCGGCATAATCAGGTTCCTATGAACGGTTTTAACAACACCAGAAGGGCTTCTGAGTTTGTACGTGTTCAGCAAGGAATTTTTGTCGATCACTACATAAACTGCACTCTCCCAACGATCTGCCAGTTTCTTTTTACCTCTTTCGCCTTTGTTGGCCAATAAAACTCTTTGACCAATGTCAACTGGTTGGCCCTTACTCCTTCTGTTATACATTTCTGCTTGCCTACGTTGTTGTTTTTCTGAATGTGACTGTGCAAGTTTCATAGCTTCGCAGAGGTCTCGCTTGAGTGACTGCACATACTTGTCAATGTCAACTGTTCTCCATTCAAAAGTACAGGTTCAAACATAAGGTCAACAGGTAGTCTCGGTACGGGCCGTACATGAGAAAGAAGGGCGAAAACCCTGTTGTTTCATGAACTGTACAATTATATGCAAAAGTCAAGGTGTTTAACATTTGCGGCCATCTGACTTTCGATCTGGGGGCAGTGCACGGATCATGTTACCAAGAGTGCGGTTCATTCTCTCCACCTGGCCATTACCCATTGGGTGGTACGGTGTGGTGTGCGTCTTGTCAATACCAGCCAACTGACACAGCTCCGCAATCAACAAACTCTCAAAATTGGCACCTGGTCAGAGTGAATGCTAACAGGAAAACCATATACGCAAAAGAAATTATTCCAAAGAACCCGTGCCACTGTCCTTGCAGATTGATTAGGACAAGGATATGCACACGCCAACTTCGTGAAATGGTCAGTGACTACTAAAACGTCAACAGACTTATTGTTGTGGTCTTCAGCTGACCAAAAGTCTATACAGACTAATTCGAGTGGTGACGTGGTAATGGAAACTAATGGGGCCCTAGCCTCTGGCTCAGGAGCTTTACTCACAATGCATCTCTTACAGTTGTGGACGTAATCCTTGACATCTTTCTCCATTGTATCCCAATAAAACCTCTGTCTGGCCAATCCCAATGAGCGCTGCTGACCCTGATGGCCCGCATCATCGTGAATGCCTTTCAACACTGCCATTCGGAGCGATTCAGGTACAACATATTGGTAAGCTTTCTGTCTTGTCACTGGGTGCTTGGACACACGATACACTATCCCCAAACGTGTGGTCAGTTTTCCCCACTGTCTCAATATCCTTAATGCCCCACGTGATTCATGAACTTTTTCGCGTCTAGAGGGACGACGACCGCGGTCAATAAAAAACTTGACCCGACCGACAACAGCATCATTGACTTGTTTGGCAAGAAGTTCATCATGATTGAACACGGGCACCGGGTTCTGCCCCACTGCAACAAGAGATTCTAAGTACTGCACATGCGAAATAGCTCTTATAGTACCTGCATCTACCCAATGCTTGTGTGTTTGAATGACAGCGGAAATCTCATCACTGCGCACATGTACACTTCCTGCAGTATGCACAGCTTTACTGGTAGCGTCTCCAGACTCAATCTGAGCATTCACACCCCTCATCTCAGGAAGCTCTGCCGAGAGCCGAAACATATTCTGAACATCATCCGTTTTGAAATTGGCTGCCTGCTTAAGAAGGGTAGAATAAGGAGCCCTAGTCAATCTGTGCAAAATTTTAGGCTGCACAAAAGGCTCTCTGCTGAGGGCGTCAGCCACCACGTTTTTAGTGCCTGGAATATACTGGATGTCGAAAGTCAAATGGTGCCAACTGCGCCACCCAGCGCTGCTCGCAGGCATCCAACCTGGGCTTGGTCAGTATGTACTTCAAGGGATTGTTGTCGGTCCACACAGTGAACCTATGACCACGCAACCAATGGCTGAATTTATTACAAATTGCCCATTTCATTGCAAAGAATTCAAGGCGATGCGCAGGATATTTTGCCTGAGCATGATTTAGAGATTTGCTGGCAAAAGCTATTGGTTGCGCTTTGTCACTGTTGTGATGAATTTGCGACAATACTGCACCAAGTCCAGCTGTAGACGCATCAACAGATAAAATGAACGGCTTACTAAAGTCAGGGTGAGCCAAAAGTACTTCCTCAACGAGTGCTGCTTTAAGATTCTGAAACGCCTGTTTACACTCCTGGGTCCAATCATCTGGGCCAAGTTTTCGGAACAGCAACGGCCTTTTTTTCTGGTTTTTGAATTACGAGGCCTTTTCTGACCACCAATCAGAGCAAACAAGGGTTTGGCCAGTACAGAACAGTTTTCAATAAAATGCTGGTAGTAGATTACCATCCCTAAAAAGGAACGCAATTTGGAAGGCGATGGCGTGACACCATCTAACTCCATCAAATCAGTCTCTCCCCTTGACTATGGCTTCCACTTTATCTGGATCCCTCGAAATTCCATGCTGGGAAATTATATGACCCAGAAATTTAACTGAGCGCCTCAAAAACTGACATTTCGAAGGGGAAAGTTTCAAGTTATGCTCTTTCAGGCGTTGAAATACCATTTCCAATCGGGCTAAGCTTTCCTCCTCAGACTTGGCAAACACCAACAAGTCATCAAGGTAACACAGTAGACTCAAAAAGTTCTGGTCACCAAATATGGTAAGCATCATGCGCATAAATGTGGCTGGGCTATTACACAGCCCTTGTGGGAGACGATTGTATTCGTGCAATCCTAACGGTGACGAAAAAGCAGTATACTTCCTGTCAAGCTCATGGAGGGGTATGTTGTAATAGCCAGCCGTCAAGTCCATGGTGCTAAAGAACATATTTCCCCCAACGCAGCCAGGACATCGCTCTGGTGTGGAAGCGGATGGGCGTCTTTAACAGTTCTGGCATTAAGCCATCTGAAGTCTGTGCAGATTCGTAGATCGCCGTTCTTTTTCCACACGAGAACCAAGGGAGAGGCAAATTCACTACAGGATTTACGAATTATGTCTTTTGCTCCATCTCGTCCAAAGTCTCTTTCAATTTATGATAATGAGCAGGCGACATTCTGCGATACGGTAACCTGAATGGTCGGTCGTCTGTTAGTCTAATACGATGGCAGAAATCCCGCGCCTCACCACAATCCAGATGATGTCTCGAGAAGACAGACTCATAGGTCCCAATCAAATCAACAAGTTTCTCTTTACACTGCAAAGAAACTTCGCAGCCACCAATTGGAATGGAGCTAAGCCCTAGCTTTTCCAGCTTATTCACATCACGATGTCACACTTTCTGGCAGGCCTGACAGTTGCACTTTCTTACTTGTCTGGAACAGTCAAAGTGTCAGACAACTGATCAAAGTCCTCTAAAGCCACGCAGGGGAAAACATCTGCAATTTTTGAGTTTCTGCGAAGAGTTATTTCTGCAGTAGTGGGGTTGATAATCTTCATGGG
The DNA here is from genome assembly GCA_028476615.1 of Culter alburnus. Classification (NCBI taxonomy): domain Eukaryota; kingdom Metazoa; phylum Chordata; class Actinopteri; order Cypriniformes; family Xenocyprididae; genus Culter; species Culter alburnus. The sequence continues at coordinate 81,078 of JAOTNS010003559.1, forward strand.
TAGCCACCCACAGTGGAGAGACTATTCGTCCAACCATTATCTGCTTGTTCACACATGGTGATGCACATGGCTCAACAAGTACCGTACTGCCAGCTGATAACACGGTACCCGTGGGTAAACGACCCCACACTAAATGTTCAGTCATAGGTTGAAGTGTAACAGCATTTTTCAACTTCAAAGTTCCGACCTTATCTGGGATGGACTCCCCTCGCCATCTCTCTAGGTTAGACAGAAGACGGAGAAACTGGCTACTGTCACTCTGGCCCGGTGCATCAGGTTTAGTCATAACACGCCAAAATCCATCATTTGACTTAAAATGTTGTATAAGTGGCTTAAGCACATTTGTACCCAAAACAACGGGATCAATCTGTCCATCAACAAACAGGACTGGGACTAAGAACTTGTACCCATAAACCTCAAGTTTCAATCGCATAGTCCTAAAGGACTGGTTTGTTTACCCCCACAACCCAAAAAAACATATCCGCAGGGGCCAGCAAGTTTTCTGTCATCACGCCTGCTTGTTTTAACATGGGTATTATGTCAGCACTGATGGTAGTTGCCATCGACCCAGTATCCATCATTCCTTTCAACTCAATTTTGTCCTGCACTAAAATATTAGTGTAGAACAAACTTTCACTTTGAGCGGTTCTCATGGTTTTTGCAAGATTACTTTGCTAGACTTCGGGACATTTTCACAAAAGAAAGTATACAGACTCAATGTCATCAGTATCAAAGGAGGTTGAACTCATGTGCCTACCATCGCCCTCCTCCATGGAGGCTCAATAGTTTCCCTGAGAGGGCCTTTGACTGTGACCATCACAGCAGCAGTCGAGCTGGTTGGCCTAACCTGTGATGTAGCCATCTCACACATGTCACGTGTATGTCCAGGAAGGTAGCAAGTGAAACACAATTTGTGCAATCTACAGTGAGCAACTGTGCTGTGGTCACCGCTCTGGCAGACTTTACACACCTGTGGTCTCTTAACATTCTGTTTGCGATGCACGACTGCTTTGGAGGACTGTGTGTTACATGTCAAAGCTTTCTCCAGCATATTTTAGTATCCTATCCATTGTTTTACTTTCACATGTTGCATGATCAGGCTCAACTGTACTCCCTGGAGCCCTAACAACTTGGGTTTTACAAGGTGGTGTACCACCCACATCAGTACTGACAGCACTAGCTGGTTGTTGTGAGAACTGACACTATACTTTGCGGTCTCTTACAAATTCATCCAAACGGTCCTGTACCTCTGCAGCCGTCCACTCACGCTGTGGTTTGCTCAAAAACATCACGGAGAGACCTTTATCGGGACAATTACGTATGAACATAACTGCAAGCTCCATGTCCCGATTTTGCAATGTTCTGCCCTCACTTTTAAGATGTTGTTCAGCTAAATCAGCAGCTTTGTTTAATCTGATCCAATCAAAGGGCCTTCGTTATGGTATGGCTTGGTAGCGTAAAAGTCAGCCAGGGGAAGACCTGTAGATATAACACCCCCGAAATGCTGCTTGAGGATACGGAACACCATATCTACATCACCAGTCCTAGAGACTGAGGCACTGTTGCGCAACCATATCTGAATAACATCCCTTGCACGGCCCATCAATTTGTTTATGATTTCATCAATGCGCTCTTGATCAGAATAGTTCCCTTTTTCAAGGTAAGCTCTCATCAAATCTTCCCACTCAAAGACTGAGCACTTGTCTGAGCTGTCACCACGAAAGTATGGTGGCTCTTTACCACTTTTCAGTACAAGATTCATCTTTGAAGCATCAATGATGGTGGTACCACACTGATTCACATGTGAGCATCTCTGACAGTCATGACACAAGGTGGAGGTAGGTAGCTGACTGTTAGGAAATAAGCTGGCTTTAATCGACTGACTGATATCAGAGCTCAGTTGTTTTACCTGTTCACTAGATAGTGCTACAGTAGATTCTGATAAACTCGTTTCAAGTGGTGGTATATCATGAGACATTGGAGTAGAAAACCGTACTCTGTTAACATCAGAATCAATGCTATTCGTTTTCCCAGGAGTACATGGACCACTAAATGGCAAAACCCCTCTGCCTCTACCCAAATGATAGCCACCAAAATAACTGGTATCGCTGTTAGAGTGCATCATTAAGTACCATACTCCATAAAAAAAAAATAAAAGAAAAATAAAATTGTTTCCACAGCTGAATAAACGATTCAGCACTTTGATTTTACATCTCTAATAAATTGACCAATTACTTAAAGCATTTAAGGCGCTATTGAATCAAATCAATGTTTGCTTATATGTCTTAATCTTGCTACGAAAATACCGTAAGCTTAGTCCACGCGTCCCACGGTGAAGCGGTAAAACAGCAAAGTCCGACGTCTTCTACTCTCGTAACAGTTCGTGCGTCACCTCGACGAAACGGAAGAGCGGTCTGACGTTGTCGAATCTCCGTGCAGCAATCCGCGCGTCCCCTCAATGAAGCGGTGAAATCCGACGTCGTTAACCTCCGTGCAGCAATCCGCGCGTCCCCTCAATGAACCGGTGAAATCCGACGTCGTTAACCTCCGTGCAGCAATCCGCGCGTCCCCTCAATCCGTGAAATCGACGTCGTTAACCTCCGTGCAGCAGTCCGCGCGTCCCCTCGATGAAGCGGAAAAGCGGTGAAATCCGACGTCTTCTAATCTCCGTGCAGCGACCTCGGGAGTTCGGCAGCAGCTGAACAATCACCTCCTTACAGACCCTTTTTAATGTATTTTTATAAACACTGTTTTAAACAATTGTAGAATAGTATTGAATGCATATTAACAGGAAAATCTTGTGAAATAAAACAATTTTAACCTTGTTACAGAGGCATCACATGCAAATAATTATGAGACTGTTGTTGGCAAATTTAATGAACATTTCGTTCCCCGGAGGAACGTCATACATGAGAGGGCCTGTTTTCATCAGCGCACACAGCGATCGGGAGAGACTGTTGAGGCTTTTGTGAGATGTCTCTATGAATTGGCTGAATACTGCGAGTTCGGCGCGCGCAAAGAGGAACAAATAAGGGACAGAGTCGTCATAGGGATTGCAGATCGTGACGTTTCCCAAAGGTTACAAATGGAACCTGAACTGACTTTGGACAAAGCGGTCCAGATCGTGCGGCAGTCTGAGCTCATTAAGACCTAAAATGTGAGCGGGGGAGCGGCTGCTGAAGTGAGCGCGGTACAGCACGGACACCGGAAAGGCATGAAGCGCTTTACGGGACCACCAAATAAGGAAAGGGGTGGTGAGAGGAAACAAGCCATAGACTGCACACGTTGTAATCGCACACACACACAGAATAATTGCCCCGCACGTAATAAGCGATGCAGGAGATGTAATAAACTGGGACATTTTACCATTGCATGTAAAACGAAAAATGTCAAAGAACTGGTAGTGTGTGACACAGAAACTTGTGATGCATTTTTCCTCGGGTCTGTGATGGATGAATCTGCTTCTGAGGACAGGTGGTGCGTTACTCTGCCTATACAGGGCAGATCAGTCAAGTTCAAAATTGATACTGGGGCCGACATCACCATCATGTCTCGCTGTACATATGAGAGCTTACAAGGGCGCCCTCCACTGGACAAAACCAGTATAAACATGAGAAGTCCTGGGGGAAAAGTGAGCTGTATGGGAAAATTCCTAGCAAATACAGAAAGTAAAGGGAAAATTTTTTTGAATTTTGGGTTTTTGTTGTAGATGGGCCATTTGCTAACAATTTGCTCAGTCGAAGCACTGCTTGTAAAATGGGTCTAGTACAGAGGGTGGATGAAATCACAGACTACGATGATGTCTATGGAGACATTGGCTTGCTTAAATGTGAACCAGTGAAAATTGAACTTCAGTCAGAACTTCAGTCAGAACTAAATTGAACTTCAGCCACTCCTTATAGTCTGGCCAGCCCTCGCAGAATTCCCTTTCCCCTGTTGCCTAAGGTAGAACAGGAGCTCAAGCGCATGCAGTCCTTAGGGATAATCTCTGAAGTCACCGAACCAACGGAATGGTGCACCCCAATGGTGCCCGTAGTAAAAAAGAATGGTTCTGTCAGGATTTGTGTTGATCTCAAGCGTTTGAATCAGGCTGTAAAACGTGAGCGCTTTATTCTCCCAACATTAGAGGATATTGCCCCCAAACTTTCAGGAGCCTGTGTTTTTTCTACTCTGGACGCATCCTCAGGGTTTTGGCAAATCCCTTTGGACCCAAGCTGCATGAAGTTGACCACATTCATAACTCCAGTAGGACGGTTCTGTTTTAATAGACTACCGTTTGGGGTAACTTCAGCACCTGAAATTTTCCAAAGAGAAATGAGCAGACTGCTAACTGGACACAAAGGCACTGTAGTTGTCATGGATGACATACTTGTTTATGGCAAGGACCAAAACGAGCATGACGAGAATCTTGAGACTGTTCTGAGAACAATCAGAGAGTCAGGTCTGAAATTGAACCATGATAAATGTCTCTTTAACAAATCTAAGCTGCAGTATTTTGGCCACACAATCGGTCATAAAGGAATCAAGCCTGACGCAACCAAGGTGATGGCTATCACTGATATGCCTAGTCCCACTAATGTGACAGAGCTTAGGCAAATTCTGGGAATGATTAATTATTTAGGCAAATTTGTGCCAGAGCTTTCCACGGAGCTCCAGCCAGTCACAGCTCTGCTGAAGAAGGATGCAATCTGGCTTTGGACAGAAGTCCACGAGCAGGCTCTGAACAAAGTAAAGTGCAAGTTAGTCACAGCTCCCGATCTCGCATATTACGACCCTGCGAAACCCACTATAGTCAGTGCAGATGCGAGTAGTTTTGGGTTAGGAGCTGCCTTGCTCCAAATTCACGGTGATGCAGCACGTGCCGTCGCATTCTGTTCCAGAACCTTGACTGAAGCGGAGCGCAGATACTCCCAAATTGAAAAGGAGTGCCTGGCAGGTGTGTGAGCATGTGAGCGGTTTGTCCACTACCTTCAAGGCTTGGATGAATTTTGCCTGCAAACAGACCACAAACCTTTGGTCCCACTCATTAACTCCTATGACATTGATCGTGCCCCATTACGTTGTCAGCGGTTACTGATGCACCTCATGCGCTTCAATGTAAAAGCAGTGCATGTCCCCGGAAAATGTTTGGTGGTGGCAGACACACTTTCTCGGAATCCTCTGAGAGGGCACTGCCACTCAGAGATGGAGGATGAGGTGAAGGCATATGTTGAAGCAGCCGTCACATATAAAGAGGTGTCACAATCAAAGCTAGACGCCATTAGGAAGGCCACAGAGGAAGATGCAAATCTCCAGGCAGTGATGAGCTTTCTCAACAAGGGTTGGCCTAAGCATATACCCTTCCAGCTGAGTGGCTATCATACCGCCAGAGCTTCCTTGTCTGTCATCAATGGGCTGCTCCTGTATGAGGACAGGATTGTCATTCCTGAGTCGATGAGGGAGGAGGCGTTAAGCCGAATTCATGAAGGCCATCAAGGCCTCTCCAAGTGCCGTCAGAGAGCAAAGATGTCAGTTTGGTGGCCTGCAATAGGTAAAGACATTAACAGGAAAGAACCTTTAATCACTACCCCCTTGCCTGCTGGTCCCTGGTGCAAAATTGCTGCAGATTTGTGCGAGTTGAATGGTAAAACTTACTTGATAGTCGTGGACTATTACTCGCGTGACATCGAAATAGCCCATCTTCAAACACCATCCAGCTTCCAATTATCAGCAGATTGAAGTGCATGTTTTTAAGATTGGGAATTCCCAGGGAGCTAGTATCTGACAATGGCACACAGTTCACCTCTGCTGAATTTCATCAGTTCAGTACAGAGTATGATTTTCGCCACACAACCTCCTTCGCCACAAAAGTCCTCATTTCCCCCAAGCCAATGGAGCCGCAGAGAGAGCAGTTCAAACTGCAAAACGGATTCTTAGCCAACCTGACCCTCATATGGCATTGATGTGCTACCGGGCAACACCCATTGCTGCAACTGGACTAAGCCCAGCCCAGATAATGACAGGTCGACAAATCAGAACCAACCTGCCAATGCTTGAGGAAAAACACCAGCCTCAACCCATTGATTACAGAGGCGTTGAGGCTGCAAAGGAATCCTACAAGTTTCTTCTATGATCGGAGACACTCTGCTCGTTTTTACCAGAACTTCAACCTGGGGAGAAAGTTCTTGTTAAACTGGACAGTGAGAAAAGCTGGAAAACACCAGCTGTGGTGAACAAAACATCTGAACCAAGATCTTATATGGTGCAAACACAGAATGTAGCTGTCCTACGCAGAAACCGTAAACATCTGCAAGTGATGCCATTGCAACCAGATGCCACTGGGTGCAGTGAACCTCAAGGTGAGAAGAATTCAGGCTTTCCTGTTGCAGAAACTGAACGTTTAAAAACTCCTGTGGTTGCTCCTGCTGCACCTGTGAAGGCACCACCAGTCATAACTTTTAGTGGAAGAGTTGTGAAAACACCAAAACGTTACTTAGACTAAAATCAGCTTACAGAGACTCATTAAAGTGTTGCTTTGTTCTATTGTTCTTGTTTTAGAAAACAAAAAGAGGGGAGAGGAAGAGAGAGATTAAGAAGAAAATGACAAGAAATGTTATATATTGTTTTTCTTCTATTGGTAAGAGAGAAAAAAAAGAAAACACAAAACAACCAAGTAATGTAGTTTCATTGTGTTGCACTTTGGTTATTGTGTTAAAGAAAATATAATGTTCTTTTTCAAAGGGAGGGAGATGTGTGGAACCTTATGTTGGCCAATCAAATTGTACCTGTATTGACAGGGACTCCACCCCTATATATAATATATATATATATATATATATATATATATATAAATAATATATAGGGGAGCCCAATGAAAAGGGGCAGTGTGTTTTATGCAGTTCACTGAATTGTTAAGCCTATGCAGTCTGTGTTCAATAAATGCCGAATCGTTAAATTACATTGTTGTTCCCTCTCGTGACAATTTAAAGTTACATAAAATTATGTCATTCTTAGAATTTTGACACACTTAAGGCTAAAATTTTACTCTGAGCAGCTTTATACATACGGGCCCTGATCTTTTTAAGTGGAATTGATACTTAAAATCTGTCCCAGCTACTGTTAATTTATTTCAAGAGTACTCTACTTATCCAGGGACAATAATTTAAAATGATAATAGGCCTAATATACAAATTAATTTAAAAATGATATCATAAATGTTGTGTAGTCTATAAAAATATAGGCACAGACAGTTTTACTTGAAAGATTTATCTGTGATGGAATAATTGCTTACAATTGTATTGGAGTTTTACACACATGCTTGTACAGTTATTCTAAGCCGTGCATTAATTTGAACGGTGACAGGAGTGGCTTGATGCAACGCAGGAGATGCATATAACTTGATCTTGTGCATCTAGTGCATTATTTTCAAACTGTTTATTGCTAAGTTTAGAGCAGCAAGTAATTCACATGCTATTTACCTGGCTGCTGATTTATGTAGTCATGGTAAAATCGTTTCAATATGAAGTTATATGGACTCTGAATTTGAGGTTTACAATAGAAACGAGTGTGATTGACCAAATCGACTGGCTCAGATGTCATGCTATGGCAGCGGAAGTGGATATTGTGAAGGGTGAGGAATCTACCCATGACTCCATTGTAGCAGGCCTGACCAGTTGTTCAGGTCTCGGACGGACCAATATTTGTTTTTCTGTGTGTTTAAACTGGGCTAAATTAAACTGAAACATCTTCAAATGAGACTGAAGTATCTCCTGTAGTAGTGTTTTTCTCTCTGTTCTTTGTGTCATTAGTGTAAGATCAGTTTCACATGACAGCTCTGTATCTGTGAAGAGTGACCGTTCAAAAGAAGATGGACCATATTTCAGTGAGGAAACGCCATCAGCTACT